>QANX01004748.1:26103-98490 GCA_003254975.1 Ochetophila trinervis
TTTTTTTTTTATGAAATACACAGTTATCATGTCACTGTCTCTATTTTTTCTTCAATATATATTATCCTCCTTTTTGGTGAATATACCTCCTTATTAAATTTGTTGAGTAGCTAGCTTCATCTTACTTTTTCTAGAATACGATCGTGCAGCATTTATATTAGAATATATAGAGAATACATGCTTGAACTATGAATATTTTGAAATGAACTTGATAAAAAGATTAATTTATTATATTTATTTTTGTCGATTTTATATATAAGAAAGAGTTAACACTTTAAGTGCAATAAAGATGACACGTGCAGAGTATATCTAAAGGTTAAGGACTTATTTTTAAATAAATTTAAAAGTCAAACTTTTTTTCTTTTTCTGAAATTGAAGAGGAAAGTTTAGACCTTAACTCCATGATTTGGATGTTATCTTCAACAGTGATTGCCAATTGAATTGTCCTAATGAGATATACAATTCAAATTGATGCACGATATAAAATATATATTTATTTTGGTAACAATTCTTCAAAAAATCTGATGATATTATTTAGAGCATTTTCAATAGTATTTTTTATTTTAAATTTAAATAAAATAATTTTTTAAAAATTTTGAAAAATAAAAAGTGAATATTTTTATCAAATTTCAATAGCACTATCTTTAATTACTCTTTATTTTTTATTTTTCTATATAAATATTTATCATTCACATTTTATCTTTTTTTCCTCCCTACACTATTAAACAAAAAAAGAATTATGAAACTATAATTAATAAATTTAATTATAAGTATCTATAAAATATCATGGAGCAATAAATAATTTTTTTATATATATATTGAGTGTATTTGACTCTCTACATAGCTAAATTTTACTTTTATTTTAATTTTTTAATTTAAAAAATCTATTAGAATGATAAAAAAAATATAACTTGTAAAATAAAAAAGATTAGACTTTTATAAAGCTTGCTAGAGATATTTTTAAATTTAAAAAGTATATCTTTTATTACTATTTTTATTCGATTATATATATATATATCTATCTATCTCCATACACACATCCCTCTTAACTTGATCAATCATAAGATTAAAAATTTATATTAAAAGTAGTATAAATATCTTATTAGTTTTATGAGAAAATTAGATGGAAAATGTGGTGCATATATAATATATGGATAACGTCAACGATAAAAGGGGACACAAGTGGAGTAATGATGGTACGTGGAAATTTCGAAGAAGCTACAGCGTACAACATTTTGAAAATAGTAAATATTGAGAGGTGGAAGAATTATATATATTTTTGAAAATTTAAATTTCTATATTCAATACAAAAATATAATAATTTAAATTTATATAAAATTTCTTTTAACGCAGACACAATATAATATGAAATTAAAATTAATACTAATTTATTTATATTTTAAAAATTATAATTTATATATTTCAATAAAAAAAAATCAGTTTAAATTTTAAATTAAAAAATATTTTTTCATTAATTCTATCGGAATACCCCTCCTACTCCTACCTACTCGTGCAATTGTATTCGCCACATTATGCCCTCTCTTTTTCTTTTTCTTTTTTTTTTTGACACAATAAACTCGGTGTAAAATCATTCATAAAAATTTGACCCAAAAAAAAGAAAAAATCATTCATAAAAAAGAAAACTAAAGAAGTTGGTGTAAAATCATGGTGTGGACTGTGTGGGGAATTGGATCTGTCTGTGCCTGTGGGACCCACGCACTAGCCCCCCGCGTCCAAAACGTGGCCTAAATTTTCAACTCAATAATAATAGACGAAGGTGTTCTCTAATCCAATTCCATTTGGCTAATGACGTGGAAGCCAATCACTATTTCATTTCCCGTCCCCGACAAAATGAAATTGTTTCGAATATATAATCAATTCATTGTTTTTTATTTTTTTTTTATTTTTATGTTTCCTTTAATTGTTGTGAAGTGGGTAGTTTTTTTCGAAAATATTAAATTTATAGAATTTCAAAAAGTGTACACAGTGAACTTTTCAAAAAAGACCATCCTAGCTTATATGATTCCATGCTGGCATGCATGTCGTTGGTGAACTAGAAATGTCATATTTCGAGTTAATATGTCAGACTGTGTGTTACGTAAGAAACAAAAAAGTCAAACTTTTTTCCTTATGGGAAAACCCAAGTGCCAAGTGTTTGGATAATTTTGTTTTACAGCCAAATTCTATAACCTTGCCTTTGCTTTGTTTTTATATTATTTACACGCCGGCAAAAAAATTAATCTTAAATTTAGATGACCTGGAGATCATTGTATGTCTTTTTACCATCCGGCAAAGTTTTAAATTTCTGTTCCTTTTGTCGGAAGTCGAACCGAAATTTATTATATATTCGGGAAGGTTAAAAAAAAAAATTACTACAATTGCACCACTAAATCCAGAAAAATTATTCAAGGTAAGTTATTTTTTTCAACATTGATATATAATTCTAATAATATTATTATTCAATCATAAACGATATTACACATTTATAAATTAATATTAAAAAATTTGAAACTAAAAAAAAATATTGCATTGTAAAAGCAACCCAAATTCGATTACCAATTCAAATCCAGTCTCCGAGACCGCAAGATCAATACCCAGGCGTGCTACCAAGCCACGTCACATGGATTATGAGGTATCATTTTTGGCTTGGCTTGCCTGTTTTATATAAAAATTAAAAATAAATAAATTTTAAGTGATGTATATGGACTGAATAGTTTGTTTATTATTTTTACTAAAAAAAAAAATTAGTTTGTTTATTATGATAATAATTGAATTGTAAAATACAACTATAAAATCAATACGTGTATAGAAGTATAATTTATTTATTTTATTTATGTGATAATGATAAGGAAATGTACATCAACTCGACGCTCGTAGAGGAGGCGCGTGCGGAGGTGGAAGGAGTATAAATGGTTTAGAGGTGTGGCAGAGAAGATGGAGAAATTTACAGACAAATAAAAACATATTTCTCTCTCTCTCTCTCTCTCTCATAAATTCACAATTTTTGGAATGATTTACACCTGAAAACGAACATCTTGCAAACAAACTTCTCTTTCTCTCTCTCTGGGTAGTGGGTAACCTCTTCAACGCTCGCACAGGCACACAGAGAGTGAGTGAGAGAGTTAAGAGTTAGTTGGCAGAAGCTAAAATTACCAAGTAGGCTATGGAGACGGAGTCTGGACTTTCCACTCCTCCCAGAACCTCCCAGGTCAGGGCTTCTCACCCTCTCAATCTGCTTACCTTGTTTTTTGATTGTTTCAGTAATTAATTTTGATTTTGATTTTTGAGTTTGTGAATCTGGGAATCGTTGTTGTTGTGCTGTTTACTCAGTGTGATCTCATTGAATGTCCACTTCTAATCTCCATTTAATCCTCCTCTTCTCTGCTTACTAATTGTTGAAATCCAACTCCTCTGACCTTTCACTTTCATTCTTCACTCTTGCTCCAAAATTAATCTCTTTTTCTTCTTAAATTCAATCAGGAAAATTTACAACTTTTCGTAAGAAAACAAAACTAAAAGATTGATTAATTTTTTCTTCTGTGGTTATTCTTGGAGAGAAATAAGATGAATAAGAAATCGAAGCTTCCTTCTCCGCAAAGTTTAATCGGACTGATTGGTGTGGTTGGTCTTATTAGGTATCAGATGCAAAAATCATTACCCATTTAGTTTCTTGTTCTTCGATTTCATAATTTTACTTTAACAAGTTAGTGAGAATCTTACTGTTCCATGTTTGCTATTTCATAATTTTACTTTAACAAGTTAGTGAGAATCTTACTGTTCCATGTTTGCTCTTAAATGAGTCCGTCTCACTTTAATTAGTTTCGACTCTTTGGTTTGGGTTCTGAGTCTAGATGGTAAAACATATGTATTTTTTCTGTTGGTGAACTCTTTTTTTGCTCTTAACTGTTGTTTTCTTTATTGCTGTAGTTACGTTTACATGTCAATATATACAACACCCATAAACCTTATGTAACTTTCAGCGTGCATGCCTTCTGACCTCGTCTCATATATTTATTTTGCCAGGCGTTCTTGTAGATATTACCAATCACCTTGAGTGCTTTGTTTTTTATTTTTAATCTTGTTTGAACGCTCAAGTAAATCGATTTGTCTGTGCCTGTAGTATGAACGCGTCTAGTTTAGTGTAACATCTGTCAACCATTAGGCCTTGATTCTTAACTTAATAAGACCATGCTAAATTCCTCAGAGACGTAGACGAATTGCATAGAGCTGGAGTAATCATTTTAACTTGTTTATCTTTTAGCCATTACATTTATCTCAAAGTCATCTAAAAATTGCATGATGGTATTTTTCCCCCTGGAAAATCTTATTCATTAAACATTTCATTGCTAAAGCTTCAGCATTCCTTTTTGTGGCTTTGCAGCTTTCGTGGGTGACTCTTTCCAGGAATCTATTATTGGCATACCAGAGCTTTGGTGTAGTATATGGAGACTTGAGTACTTCGCCTCTCTATGTTTATTCCAGCACGTTTACAGGGAAATTACGGAATTATCAAAATGAGGAAGCTATATTTGGTGCTTTCTCCTTGATTTTCTGGACCCTTACACTGATACCCTTGCTCAAGTATGTCTTTATCCTATTGAGTGCAGATGACAATGGTGAAGGTGTGGTGAGACATGCAATTCTGATATGAATGGTTATGTGAAAACTTGCTATGTTATTTTGGTTTAGTCGGTTGGTTCTGACTATATTTAAATTGGTGTCAGGTGGGACATTTGCTCTGTACTCTCTACTTTGCCGGCATGGAAAATTTGGTTTGCTTCCCAACCAACAAGCAGCTGACGAGGAGCTTTCAGCTTACAAATATGGCCCTTCTTCCCAGGTTGTATCCTCTTCCTCCTTAAAGAGATTTTTGGAGAAGCATAAAAAGCTAAGGACTGCCCTGCTTGTTGTTGTATTATTTGGTGCTTGCATGGTCATAGGAGATGGTGTGCTGACTCCAGCAATCTCAGGTAAGGAACTTAATAGGTCTTGTCAAAGGTAACATATTCAAAGTTTGTGGATAGTTCATTGTCATGCTCTGTAATTGTTTTCATGCCCTTTTCTTTGTATGTTTGGAAGGAGAAAAAGCAAAAGTTTTAATAAATTCTGTCACTCTTTTTTTTTTTTTTTTTTTTNTTTTTTTTTTCCGGGTCATTTAACCCATATATATATATTTGTGAAGATGTTCGGTCATATAATATGACACATGCCAATCACTTGATCTTCAATTGTATGTGTTACAACTTACAGGGGATCAATTTTTCAACATATCATATTAACTTCCAACATGCTTAGCTCTAGCTCTCTTAAATTTTTATTTCTAAATAGCTCTTTTATTGATTTTTGTAATGGGAACCAGCCACAACGTTAATACTTATGATTGATTGTTGAAGGTGCATGGACTTTCATTAATGTCCTTGTTTTCTTTAAGTTGTTAATCGTTCCTATGTGGGATCATTCAGTTTTTGCTCTACCTTCTGGAAAGTTTTTGTTAGGAAGTATCACTTTCAATATGGGCACTGGACCACAAATTTTGATTGGTTAATTAAGTATTTTCACTGTTCTATTTCTTATTTCTTATTTTTCTTTTTCACTTGCAGTTCTATCATCTGTATCAGGGCTACAAGTAACTGAAAAGAAATTGACAGATGGTAAGTAGTATCCTTTTATTTTCAAGTTTTATATTGCTTTATTTAAAGTTATTCAATTACTTATTGAAGCATCATATGTCACTAACCTATTATATTCTAATGCTACATATTGCCTATAGGTGAACTGGTCTTGCTTGCTTGTGTCATATTGGTGGGTCTGTTTGCCCTGCAGCATTGTGGCACTCACAGGGTAGCATTTTTGTTTGCACCTATTGTGTTAATCTGGTCGATATCAATTTTTTGCATTGGGCTGTACAACACGATACACTGGAACCCAAAAATTGTTTATGCATTTTCACCCCATTATATTATCAAGTTCTTTAGGCAGACTGGTAAAGATGGTTGGTTTTCTCTTGGTGGAATTCTTCTTTCTATAACTGGTACGTTAAATCTGCGTAGATTGTTTATCAAACATAGTATTCATTTGATTCTGCCAACGTGCTAGAACTTTCTTTATGGTCTGGTTATATTGAATGTTTCTTGTGTCATTAGGATCTGAGCTTCCTCAAGATTTTGAACGCTTGCTAGTATGTAGCTAATTTAATAAGTTAATATGCATATCTGCGTCTTTCCAGGTACCGAGGCTATGTTTGCAGACCTTGGTCACTTCACTGCCTCATCAATAAGGGTGAGATCATAATCCAAAAACTTGTTTGCTAACCCAATTGAGAATTAGAGACAGTTCTATTATTATGGGCAAGGTTGCCCATATATTGTGGGTGAGAGATGCCCAATTACATGTACTTCATGGATTCTTTATATTGGATTACAAGTAATCCATGGATATATTAACTTTGATTACATGTAATCCGCGTCAAACACCACCAAGAGGTGGGCGACCTTGCCCATAATAGCAAAATATTATTATTAATATGTGTTTATAGCCATTCTATGGTGCAGACATCTGCAACTTAAATAACTTGTGCTTATCCACATCTTAGAATTGTTATATAAGTTTAGATGGAAGGTCATATAACTTACTGTTTCCTGCATCCATTGATGATGTATGATCCCTTATTGAAATCTAAATTAGAAACACAGTACAATGTATTGGAGTAAACTTCACATAATTTAGAAAATGACTTCATGACTGAGACTAGTGATCTGTAGCTTATTTACCCTAAAACACATCGCATTAGGTCTTTCATCATATTAATTGGTCTAAAGCTTTGTATAAGTGACAGTATGAATGATTTTCTTGCCCGTGCAGCTAGCATTTGCATTTGTTATTTACCCTTGTTTGGTAGTACAATACATGGGGCAGGCTGCTTTCTTATCCAAAAATACTGACACTTTTGCTCAGAGTTTTTATGACTCAATTCCTGGTTAGTTCATTCTGAAATTAATTAATAGTTGCTTCCAGCAATTTAATTTCTAATTTAGTTGGCCTAATCTTTCTTCCTTTTCTTGTTTATCCTGCAGAACCTGTATTTTGGCCTGTCTTTGTTGTTGCCACTCTTGCAGCTATTGTTGGCAGTCAGGCTGTTATTACTGCTACTTTCTCTATCGTCAAGCAATGCCATGCACTTGGTTGCTTTCCTAGAGTCAAAGTTGTCCACACCTCAAAACATATATATGGCCAGATCTACATCCCAGAAATAAACTGGATACTTATGATTCTTACTCTTGCCATAACCGTTGGATTTCGAGACACGACCCTAATTGGAAATGCATATGGTAAGTTATTATGTGAATAAGGTTCTCTCTCTCTCTTTCTCTCCCCCTCCAACATAAATATTTGTACTAACATGCCCATGGTCATGGAACATTGGCAGATTGCAAGACAAAATGAGCTGTCTCACTTGCAGATGTTTTGTATCAGTAGTTATACCATTTTTATGTTCAACCAGCTAAAAAAATTGACAGGGAAAAGTATTTTTTCCTCAAGTACTAGGGATAATTATAAATTTTTGACATAAAAATTAAATTAAAATAAAGTTTATAGTTGTCTTTCTTGTTACCTGTGCCATTTTTTCAGCAGAGGCAGCAGGAAACATTAAAGTTGGTTTTAGTTGATGGTATAATAGTTATTTTAGTACCTAAATCTGATTGTGAGTTTTTACTTTTGGTTCGCAGGACTTGCTTGCATGACTGTTATGTTCATTACGACATTCCTTATGGCACTTGTCATAATCTTTGTTTGGCAGAAAAGTATGGTGCTTGCTATAGTGTTCCTTCTCTTCTTCTGGTTTGTTGAGGGAGTTTACCTATCAGCGGCACTCAGAAAAGTGCCTCAGGGAGGATGGGTCCCTCTTGTACTCTCATTTATCTTTGTGTTTGTAATGTTTGTCTGGCATTATGGGACACGGAAGAAGTATAATTTTGACCTGCACAACAAAGTTTCATTGAAGTGGTTACTTGGTCTGGGCCCCAGCCTTGGTATAGTCCGTGTGCCTGGAATAGGTCTCATATATTCTGAATTGGCAACAGGAGTTCCTCCAATATTCTCTCACTTTGTGACAAATCTCCCTGCATTCCACAAGGTGTTAGTTTTTGTGTGTGTGAAATCGGTTCCAGTTCCTTATGTTTCACCAGAAGAAAGATTCCTCATTGGCCGGGTTTGTCCAAGACCATATCGTATGTATAGGTGCATTGTGAGGTATGGATACAAGGACATTCAACGAGATGATGGAGACTTTGAGAACCAACTCATACAAAGCATAGCAGAGTTCATACAGATGGAGGCAGTAGAACCACAATTCTCAAGCTCTGAAAGTTCGTCATTAGATGGGAGGATGGCTGTTATAAGCAGCAGAACTGTACAATCAAGCTTGGGCTTAGTAGTATCTGAGCTAGAAGATTCCGGCATAAGCAATTCTATCCAAAGCATCCAAAGCAGCAAGTCGCTAACACTCCAGAGTTTAAGATCTGTCTACGATGAGGAGAGCCCACAAGTCAGGAGGCGTCAAGTAAGGTTCCAGTTACCTCCAAACCCCAGTATGGATCCTGCAGTTAGGGAGGAACTGATGGATTTGATCCAGGCCAAGGAAGCAGGGGTTGCATATATAATGGGGCACTCATATGTGAAGGCAAGGAGATCAGCATCGTTTTTGAAAAAGCTTGTGATTGATATCGGGTATTCTTTTCTGCGGAAGAACTGCAGGGGCCCTTCTGTGGCACTTAACATTCCTCATATCAGTCTGATTGAAGTTGGGATGATATACTATGTGTAGTCTGCTCGAAGGAATTTTGTAACTTGTAGATGGCAGGGTTATGGGTATGAAGAGTTCAGATACTCTTCCTTCAATGTGCACAGAAGATATTATGAATTTCATTTGTCAAGTTGGTTATACTTGAGCCTCTAAGCATGCATGGTAATTGAATGTAAATTTGAGGACAATGACATGCACACATGCTGGTAGGTGGACTTGGTATTGTTGGCAAATCAAAGATTCATGTCACAGTGGACATCAAAATAGGTCCTGGCAGAGTATAAAACTCATTAAACCCTAATTAATGCCTTTGAATTGTTGAGCCATGCATTTCAATTAGTCCGTACTTTTTTCCGGCTTACATAGGATGTCATAATTCGTTTTTAAACTGCTAAAAAGGATAATAGAGATGATATTGATGTGTCAATCAAGAAATCTAATTTTTGTGGCTAGTTCTTTGAGAGAAGCCTTTAGGCACGTGAAAAGGATGTCTGTCTTAATTTCATGGGAAAGTGAATTATCCAATATTCATAAAACAAATAAAGTGCAATCTGATCATGTCAAGAAAATGAATGCGCCAATCAAGGCCATTGTGAGAGCAGATGGGGCAGCTGACGAACATATATAATTTGTTTGATATTTTGGTATGGGATTTCGTTGAGTAGCTCCACCTAATGTCACCGGCTTCTGTAAAGTGGCAGACTTTTTTTTTTTCTTTTTTNTTTTTTTTTTTTCTTTTTCCCCTATAGCATGTTGCAAGCGAGAGTCCCTTCCCTAGTGTTATAGGCCATAATTGAAAGAGTCAACGAGTCAGCTGCGAGTTGGCTCACCAACATTTTTTCTAACTCCATCCTCCTCCATCATATATAAATATCTCTCCAAGCTCATCTTCTACATAATTTGGTTTTGGTGTTTTCATAATTCGGTGAAGATGGAGAACATATTGGAAATGAAGACTAGCATAGCAATGTTGATATATGGGGTTGGAATTGTAGTTGTAGCGTTGGGCATGTTGAGCATGAGTGTCAGGGCTGAAGAGAACAACAGCAACAGCAACACCAACACCAACAGCAACAGAAACAGCAATTCGTGCATGAACGAGCTTGCCCCTTGTTTTAACTATCTGAATGGAAACCGAGAGCCTCCAGAGAGTTGCTGTGATCCTCTGAAATCCATAATAAAAAACAATCCAAAATGTTTGTGCAGTATGATAACAAACCAGGGAAGCAGACAGGCCGAACAGGCCGGCATTAACATCACTGAGGCTCAGACGTTACCTGGGAGATGCGGCCAGCATGTCAACCCTCTTTCCTGTCTCAAAGGTACGTCTGTAATCTCTATCTCTGTAATTTCCAATTTTTATTTTTAATTTTTTTTATATATATATTATATAGATAGAAGAAGATAGTCGTTTGACTTAATTTGTTGTTGTTGTTGTTGTTGTTGTTATTGTTGGTGTTGGGTTTCAGCTGCTTCTCCTTCTCCAAGTAGTGGTTCTAATAAGAACTCCAATGCCAATAGTGGTTCAAATAATAATAATAATAATAATGATAGTGGAAGCAGCAGCGTTTCTCATCATGTGTTGGGTTGCTGGATGAATATAGCAACGCCTTTTGTATCACTTTGTGTTTTCAGATATTATTTCTAGATTTGCATCAATCCATTGCCAATACCAATCCTATTAGTTTATGTATATGTAACTCCATCCCTTTGATTTTACCAAAAAAACATCCCTTTGCTTCTATTCTAGTTCTGGTGGAGGATATTATATATTCGTATTCACAGATTCACTGTTCCAAATGTGTTTGTGTCTTGTGTAACAGTGTAAGTTTCTTTTACCAACAAAAAAAAAGTGTCCCTTTACACATTAATTGATGATTTATTTAGAAATTCCTTCAATTTTTTTATTTTTATTTTTTTGTTGTGTTTTTTCTTTCTGTATACTTGCCCCCTGTATATATGTTGCAAATAAATTAATGAAAATGAGATGAATGATCGATCACTATTATTTTATTACTTATGGGATGGAGTATTTAATTTTACATATAATATGTATGTACTAAAAAGTTTTAGAATCTAATTGTAGATGATGTTGATGTGGTAACAATACTATTTTACCTTAAAAATAATAATCTAACGTATTAGTAGATTACTAGTAACGTTATTCATCACTAGTGGTTAAGAAATTCATAATCAATTTTTACAAGTCAGTCAATCAATTGCAATATTACGATGGAAAATAATAAAACTGGAGGTGTTTATTGTAAAAATAAGGGTTAATTAGTACTTTCGATTTTAAGGGCCTTGCAATTAGACTCTTACTTTTCGGTTTAGTAATTTGTGTTTTAAAATTTTAATTTGTTGCCATTTAGATTTTTTGACTTTTAACTAATATGATTTAAGAGTAGACTCACTTAATAGAAATTAAACTTTATTAAATTTTAAATTATAAGATACTAAAATATAAAAATCTGTACTGTTAGAATGTTCTAATTTGAAATTTAATAAAAAGTGTTAAAATGAAAAATTTCAAAAGATTTAATATTTTATGCTTTAATATCTTCTCTTTTAAAAATTAACCATTTTAATGCTACTCATAAATACATTAGAGAAAAGTCAAATAAAAATTAAATTACAACAAATTAAAAAATTAAAAGCATGACGTTTAAGATACAAATTACAAAACCTTACAAGTTTGAAAAGAACAAAAGTACAATTAACACTAAATTATTGAAAATGTGTGCAAACTGTTAATATCTGAAAAAGCTAAGAAGTGGCGCCATGTCTTCCACATGCTATAATATAATTATCTTTTTCTTATGTTGTTGGGTTTTGTTTTTGTCTTTTTGGGGACAAAACAAAACCCCTCTAAAACCCTCCATTTTCGTTATCCTTTAGAACCCTTCTCTCTATCATTATTTTCTCCTTCATGTTCTTCTTCAATGGCTTCTCTGATCCTCCCAATACCAGCTGACATTTCCAAACTTCATCTCTTCTCCACATCCACCTCTCGTCCCGCCCTCTGGAGCCTCTTCTCCCTCACCTATTCTCACGGACGCTGTAAAGTTAGAAGCTTGAGCTCTCTCACCAATGCCGTCTACACCCAAAATCTCCCCTTTTCCAGACCCACCAAATTGTCCCCCGCCGTCGATCCCGAAGCAGACCCTATATCAGCTCTGAACGAGAGAATTCGGCGCGATCACGGCAAGCGGGATTCTTCCAGAACCGTCATGGACTCGGAGGAGGCCGACAAGTATATTCAGTTGGTGAAGGAGCAACAGCAAAGGGGCCTCCAGAAGCTCAGAGGAGGAGAAGGAAAAGCTGCTTCTGCCGCAGGAGCAGGAGGAAGATTCAGTTACAAGGTGGATCCCTACAGTCTTCGTTCTGGGGATTACGTGGTGCATAAGAAGGTTGGGGTTGGTCGATTTGTGAGCATTAAATTCGATGTTCCAAAGGGTTCTTCGCAACCAACAGAGTACGTCTTCATTGAGTATGCCGATGGGATGGCAAAGCTACCTCTCAAACAAGCCTCTCGTTTGCTCTATCGTTATAATCTGTACGTTCTTTTTATTTTATATCCCAATCTCATTTCAATTCTATTCAGTTCAGTTGTTCGTGTCTGATATGTTCTCTATTCTTCAAATTTTATATTTTGAATGTCTTTTCAAGAAGGGGTTCTTCTGGTTATTTCCGCCAGGATTTAAAGTTTTCATTTTCAGTTAAATTTCACTATGGAGATTAGAGTTTGCTAGTTCATCAAATCTTGAAATGCCACCAAATTGCTTAATTCAACATAATTCTATTCATTGCACCGGCAGGGTGTTACTTAATTTTTATTTCATGAGCTGGGAGATTCAGAAATGGTCTGAAATATTAAAACTTTGTGAAACTAAAAGATGGTTGGGGAGAAACATGGGTAAAAGTAAAACATTCTACTACTGGTTTAAAAAATGACCATGTGAATATGCTTTTATAATTCGAAATAGATAAATTATTACTTCTTTTTCTCCCAAGGTTCTACTTTTATACCTCTGTACCTACTGCCTGTGGGTCAACTCTTCTGTAATGTTCTGTCAGCTTTTCAGCCCAAATGAAACAAAAAGGCCTCGGACATTGAGCAAATTGAATGACACTACTGTGTGGGAGAGAAGGAAGACAAAAGGAAAGCTTGCAATTCAGAAAATGGTTGTTGATTTGATGGAGCTGTACTTGCATAGGCTAAAACAAAGACGCCCTCCTTACCCAAAAACTCCCGCTATGGCTGAGTTTACTGCTCAGTTTCCTTATGAGCCCACACCAGATCAGAAACAGGTACTATCACATTCCTTTTAAAGTTTCTGTCGAGCATATATTATTATTCATCCTAGTAGGCTCCTATTTAACATGTTTTCTTGTTATTAGTATTTGAAGGTAACGTGGAATCAATATTTATCTTAATTTTTTTCTAGTGTGCCTTGATTAGATATATATCCTGTTGTCTATGTTTACTGAAATATAACTTATCATTTTCAAGTCTTTGCTGTTCACTAAAGATTTATGGTGATTTTATTGTACTAAAATGATAAGCAAACTTTTTAAAACGTTTTTGGATGGATACTTCCTCTTACATATTGAATCCTTCTTTAGGCTTTCCTTGATGTTGATAAGGATTTGACGGAGAGAGAAACCCCAATGGACCGTTTAATTTGTGGAGATGTGGGATTTGGAAAAACTGAAGTTGCTCTTCGTGCCATCTATTGTGTAATCTCAGCAGGGAAGCAAGCTATGGTTTTAGCACCGACAATTGTTTTGGCAAAGCAACATTTTGATGTTATTTCAGAGAGATTTTCTATGTATGAAAACATCAGAGTTGGACTTCTCAGCCGGTTTCAGGTTGGAGAAAGCTTTTAGACTTCTCTGTTCACTGTTAATTAATTAAGAAGTTGATTGATCACTACTACATAACGCACAGAAAAAGAAGAAATTTTTTGTAAAAAACAATCCAAGTTCAAAATTTTTTTTGCAAAAAATGATCCAAGTTCAATTTATTTGCTATTGATGTGGGCCCACTGATTGCTTTTTAACTTCAGTAAATGGTGTCCATTTCAACTTCACTGTCAATGAAGTGTCTCTTTGGTGGTAACTACAATCAGAAATTTTCTGCATTATGTTAACATAACATGGATTGGTAATGATCAAAGCCTTAAAATTTTTATTTACCTAGGGTCACTAAAGCTTCAACAATATAGCTTACTCACTCAAACTTTTATTTTTATTTTTTTATTTCATATTTTATTATTATTGACAACAGTCAAGGTCTGCACCACAGTTGGAAACATTAAGGGGGTTTGATTGTTTAAACTAAAAGTATATGTGTTTTACTGAAATTTACCCCTAATTATTTGGCAATGAAATGTATGCAAGCCTTTGTTCTAGTTATATTTTTGGATTGCAAAATATTGCATTAGTCATCTTATCATCTGCAATTTGCACCTTGGTTAGCAATTACGACAAATCCAGTAGGTTTAACCTTGGAATTGTTCTGATTAGTTTATTTGAAGGCCAAAACTTTCATCCCAGGCAGTAGGTTGCAATTAATTCATCCTACTTTTTTGTTTTGAGAAGAAACTCTGCAAAATTCACATCCTTAGTTGAGACTGATCAGAATGTTACACCATGCAGACCAAAAGTGAGAAAGAGGAGCATCTGGACATGATTAAAAATGGTCATCTGGATATTATTGTTGGTACTCACTCACTTCTTGGAAATCGAGTCGTATATAATAATTTAGGCCTTCTTGTGGTTGATGAAGAACAGGTTTGTGTTGATTGTGCAATTAATCATCTCCTACTTGACCTATAGAATTTAGTGTTTCTTCTTCAGCTTTTCTTTCTACCATGCAGAGATTTGGTGTCAAACAGAAGGAGAAAATTGCTTCATTCAAAACTTCAGTTGATGTTCTTACTCTCTCTGCAACTCCTATACCACGGACCCTTTATTTAGCCTTGACTGGATTTCGTGATGCTAGGTAATTAACTTCTCATAGAATTTCATGAATTAAAATACTATTTTTGGACTCTTATGCATATATGGTTTGAGGACAATGGTAGTAACTGCATTATCAAATCAATTAAAATCCACAGAAATGCGAGAATTAGGAAGAGAAGCTTCTTTTTTTCACTTAACTCTATACATTAAAGGTTCTTTTTTCCACTTATCTTCTGCTTTCACACACAGCAATCTTTTGCTGCATTCGTTTGAAAACTAGTATAATAATCCATATTAAGTTTTAAATAATGATGTGAAAACAGGGAAAAAAGAATGCTTTTGAAGATGCTTTATGTGTCCAATATAAGTGTGAGATGGGTGCACCACCTATTAATCTTTGTATGAACTTAAGCTCTCTTACACCTCTGGTTTCGACTAACCACTTGCTGGTCCCATAATTTGATTTTGTTGTAGTTTTGTATCCTCCCTCTCTTTGCAGTTTGATTTCGACTCCACCTCCAGAAAGAGTCCCCATAAAGACCCATCTTGCAGCTTACAGTAAAGAAAAGGTAGTATCAGCAATTAAAAATGAGCTGGACCGAGGTGGCCAAGTGTTTTATGTTTTGCCTCGTATTAAAGGTGACCTCTTATTCAATGATTTTTGTACATTTTTCATTACTCAATAAAAGTCAAAGCCAGCTTAATTTTGTAGTATATACATATTATTCCCTTGATAGTTGTTTTATAAGCTGTTAGATTCTTGTATGAATTATTATGAATGATTAAAGATTTATGTTGTTTTGAATCCTTTGAATTGCTATTGTGTATGTCAAGATTTAAAGGTTGCTATAGTGAATGTTAAGATTTAAATATCTTAAATTCTTAAGAAGAAAAAGCAATGCCTTTACAGTAACAGCCAAGGAAAGGGAGGTCAAGGGTGGTTTTCCCTAATAGCATACTTTATAGTCTCCTAATGTTTTATTTTCTTGAGTCGCATTTCACTTGCAGTCTTATGTTTCAGGGCTTGAAGAAGTGATGGAATTTCTTGAACAGTCATTTCCTAATGTTGAAATAGCTATTGCACATGGAAAGGTACTTTCTTTCTCAGCTTCCCAATTGATTTCTCTTTAGAGAGCTATTGTGAAATTAAAATTAGGCCTGAAGGATGAAGCTTTGATGTCATCGTATTGGATATAATGTTCAAACCACATACTATAATTAATATATAATTTTTGCAGCTATATTCAAAGCAGCTTGAAGAAACCATGGAGCAGTTTGCACAAGGAGAAATCAAAATCCTTATTTGCACTAATATAGTAGAAAGTGGGCTAGACATTCAAAATGCAAACACCATTATAATTCAGGATGTCCAACAGTTTGGCCTAGCGCAATTGTATCAGGTGATTATTTTTTCTGATTTCCATGTCTTACAGGTCATTCATCATATGCAACATATGATGATAATATTTAAAGCAGATAGCTGGGGTGGATGTTTCATGTTTGTACTAATTGCCTCATGCATATGACTGGGGGCTTTTTGGCCACTTCTATGCTTTCATTTAATTTGTAATGTGTAGAAAAAGAACCTACTGTATCTCCTAATAAATGAATTGGTCTTATTAGATTGCTTTCACTTGTGTGAAAGTGTGGGAAAAAATTTCTCAACACCTTTTGATAATTACTAATACTGTTTAAATTTCTTTTGAAATGATAATAGTTGCGTGGACGAGTGGGACGGGCAGATAGGGAAGCTCATGCATACTTATTTTATCCAGATAAGACACTGCTGTCTGCTCAAGCGCTGGTATGGTCAGATGTACTTTATTTTGTAATATCTGTTTCCAACTCTAGTTTTCTTTTCTTCCCTTCTCGCTCCCTTCTTATCACCTTTTCTAGATGCAAATGTAACTAACTTTGAAGAATGTAAAGTGAAAACTAATATTCACAATCATGTTCATGCTTTAGGAGAGACTTGCAGCTCTCGAGGAATGCCGTGAACTTGGGCAAGGCTTTCAGCTTGCAGAGAGAGATATGGGCATAAGAGGCTTTGGTACCATTTTTGGTGAGCAACAGACAGGGGATATCGGAAATGTTGGAATTGATCTGTTTTTCGAAATGCTCTTTGAGAGCCTGTCCAAGGTGTGTTCTGGATCTTGGTTCATTCCTGTTTTCTCTGATTTTTGTGAAAGAAGCATCAGGGTTTCATGTGCATAAATCATCTGTATGACTCTACCATCTTTGCAATGATAAATAGCATAGGTACTTTGAATTTTTTCGTGCCAACACCCACCCCCCCCCCCCCNCCCCCCCCCCCCCCCCCCCCTAAACAAAAAATCTGTTTTTTTATTGGTTATTGGACTGAACTTGATCTGTTTGAGAGGTTTTATTTTTTGCAATACTAATTCTGTATTTTCTGGTCGCCAGGTTGATGAACACCGTATAGTTTCTGTTCCTTACTGGTCAGTACAGGTAGTTTTCTCCTCAGAGTAAATTTAACATTAGAAAGGCAGTCTTAATGTCAATCTTTTAGCTATTCTGTTACTGAATACCTGTCTTCACAACCATGAGTTAAAAGTCAATTAATGGGTACATTTTATTTCATGATTAAATTTTCATCAAAAATCCTAGTTTGAGCTTCTTTTAAATGGAAATCTGTCCATATCATAAGGTTCTTGTTCACAGCTTGGAGAATGGCCAATATTTTCCAAATTAATCCTGCCCTTTCAGATTCTGTGAATAAAATTTTCCTTGAAAATCAATTGGATTTTATTTCTGTCAATTCTGCCCTAGATGCTAAATATAAAAAGTATGTTCTAGGTTTAAAAATACCCTTCTGCAAACTTCCAAGTTATTGTGGTTATTCTTTGTTCTTTTGTCAAATGAACAACATATATGATATATATCTTTCTTTTGGTAAATCTTGTCTGAAAGAAACATCACTACTGGTTCAGACTCAGAGTAAGGCATGCATACGTATATGACTTGTCAGCTGATTTTGTGAGTGTGTTATATATATTGGCCAGGTTGAGACAGGTATAAATCCTCATCTGCCTTCCGAGTACATAAATTATTTGGACAATCCCATGGAGTTAATTAGTGAAGCAGAGAAAGCTGCTGAGAAAGACATCTGGAATCTGATGCAATTCACCGAAAGTTTGCGTCGCCAATATGGAAAAGAGCCATACTCCATGGAGATTCTATTGAAGAAGCTTTATGTGAGGAGAATGGCAGCAGACCTTGGAATAATCCGAATATATGCTTCAGGAAAGGTGGTTGTTATGGAAACAAACATGAGTACGAAGGTTTTCAAGCTGATTACGGATTCAATGGCTTCTGATGTTCACCGAAATTCTTTGGTTTTTGACGGAAACCAAATCAAGGTAAAAAAAAATAGTTCATCAGTTTCATCTAGACACAGATAGAGCCACTAATTCACTGCGGACAAGCAACTATTTGGTGTAATGTTTTTAGTTTGCATGATCGAGATGTTATTATGTGGCTAAGTTGATTAAGCCAAATTTCATTTCCTCTTGTTATATTGTAGATATATAGAGCCATTGGTTTCACCCTATTTGAATTGTTTTCCCCTTTGCAGGCAGAGCTTCTTTTAGAGCTTCCTAGAGAACAGCTCCTAAATTGGATCTTCCAATGCTTGGCTGAGCTTTATGCATCCCTACCAGCCCTTATAAAATACTAAATCCTGCAAGGGACAAAATGAAAGTCCATTTTTTACTTTTTTCACATACTATATAAATGAGCCATTTTTTTTGTTTCAATATACCTATACATGAAGATTGCAAACATGGTCTGGGCAGTAAAACGAAAGCCAAGAATCTCTACCCGTTTTATTATGGTTCCAGGCTTCGATCAGTGATTTTGAGAAACAAAAGGTTTCCTTTGCATGAATGACATGTAAATGATTGGAGACCATAACAAAGTCGGATTACAAATTGATTACATTTTGGACTGGCTGATCTGATAACAAAAAAAAGAAGATGCAAAGATGTTGGAGGAGGTAAGCGACTCTTGTCTAGTTCAAATTGTGTCATTGAGTGGTAGAAATGAAGAGTTGTAACTTGGTTCTTTCCTTGTTGGCAGGAGAATGGGGGCAGCAAAGACACGAGGCATTTGAAGAAGTCTTCGGAAGTGGAAAGGCA
The DNA here is from genome assembly GCA_003254975.1 of Ochetophila trinervis. Taxonomy (NCBI): domain Eukaryota; kingdom Viridiplantae; phylum Streptophyta; class Magnoliopsida; order Rosales; family Rhamnaceae; genus Ochetophila; species Ochetophila trinervis. The sequence continues at coordinate 45,031 of QANX01004748.1, forward strand.
TGAGGAACTAGAAAGAAGGATCATCCTGTCTTAAAAGGGCCCAAATTGTTATATGCGGTGTTACTTTTAAAGAAAGGAAATGAATGTTTTTGGTAAAGTTGGAAACTGTGGTATATTTGTTTGGTAATTGCTGTCTCATTTATGTACAGACAGTAGAAGGTGAAGGAAGGCATTCATTGATATTATAAAGTCCATATATATATAATGAAAAATTCTAAAGTAAAGACATTTTTAAATTTATTATTAAAAATATAGTTTTAGTTATAAGTTTCATTTTATTAAAATTAAAAATATTTTGTAGTAGAAACACTATTTATATATAAATAAATAAGCGAGTGAATGATTTGGAAACTAGTCTGTCGCTTTTTTTTTGTACGAATGCCCACCACTTGAACGTAGGACCGGAACACCTTTCCAGGTTGCTTGACCACTAGGCTGCAAGACGTGGCTAGTTTGTCGCTGTATACTTGCTGGAAGATGTTATTGACTGGTCGGTGGTTTGGTTGTGTTGAGCTTCGACTTGGAAAACCCAATAAAATCTAATTAAATTAAGATTATTATATTTGCATTTTAAAGGGAGCGAGAGGAGAATGACATCCGTCATTAACATATGAATATACTGTTAATTGGCCCTTGATTAACAATAACAATTCCATCAATATATATATGAAAGATAAATGGCATTACATAATAGCAAAACCTTAATTTTTTTTAAGCAATATTTTATTCCTAATAAATAATATTTATTTAATTATAATGAATGATATTTTTTATAATAAATATATTTAATTTTGTTTAAAGTTTAATTATTTGGATTCGAATATAGAAATTCCCAGATAAAAGATTAAAAGAAAAATGGAAGTAGAAGAATTGAATTTACAGGAGTCATCATAACTCTACCTGGTGGCTGAGTTGAAGCTGCAGGTGGAGAAGTTGGAATATACTGTTGGAGAAGTAGAAACTTGGCTCGGTGAGCCTACTACTATTATTACAATTTTCCCTTTTTCTCTCTCTCTCTCTCTCAAAAGTACTTATAAGTAACCACCCAGCAAAAGAACAGAGAAAAAAGAAATCGAAGTGGTATGAGATGAGCTTTCAAGATGTTGAGCAAAGTGGTGGGCAGAGGAGTTCGTCGTCGGGGTCTCCGTCGCAGGCGGTGGCTGGTGGGATATTCCAGATCAACACCGCCGTTTCCAGTTTCCGTCGCCTCGTCGACGCCGTCGGAACTGTCAAGGACACTCCACAACATCGCCAGAAGCTGTTCGTTCCTTTCTTTTTCTTTTCCTTTACTATAACACATAACAAATTGATTATTTGTTTTTGTTTTTATCTTCAATCATCAAGTGGAATTAATTGTTCTTGATAGTTGATGTGCAGACACAGCGCCAGGCAACGCATCCTTGAATTAGTGAAAGACACTTCCGCCAACCTCAAATCTTTGAGCCAATCGGATTCCAACGTCAATGTATTAGTAATGTTTAGTTTAGTAAAAATGTTTCCTTTTGAAGCAATTACATAATTTTGTTGCTTATGATGGATCTCCACTCTCCAGCCCACTACGAAGGTAGAAAATGCGAAGCTTGCCAGAGATTTCCAAACGATCTTGCTTGAATTCCAGAAACTCCAACAGCTTGCCTCCCACCGCGAGTCTTCTTATACCCCGTCGTCCTTGCCTGCTGCTACTGCATCTACACCGTACCCCACTTTCAATTTCATTTTCATTTTCATTTTCAGTTTCATTTTCAACTTCATTTTCAATTTCAATCAGTACTGAATAGATATATAAACAGCTTTTTCTTCTTCTTCTTCTTCTGATTTCAATATTTTTGTCCATAGGCAACATTTGGAATCATCCGTGGATCAGGATCGTGATCGCCAACCTTTTCTTGTGCAGCAAAAGAGGTTTGTCTAAATTTACCCTCAACTTCTGTTAATCTCCAAAACACATTCACTTGCCACTTTATTCAATAACGGATTCCTAAATCCAACTCTCAAAGGCTGCATTTCTTTCTTTTTCAAAACGTAGTATGTTACTTTATATTACTACGTTTGGGATTTGAGAATCAGAGCTTAATTTTGTAAAATCTATAAGCACCTGAGAGTCCCTTACTGCTATCTATGCTAGTTCGGCGTCGTGTCTGTCTTAAATATGCCATTTCAGATGTAGCAAGCTTGAAAGTGCGTTTGTTCTTAGTCTACTTTGTTAAATAACAAATGCAGGCAGGAAGTAGTTCTGCTTGACAATGAATTTGCCTTCAATGAAACCATAATCGAGGAAAGGGAACAGGGTATTAAAGAGATAAATGAGCAAATTGGACAAGCAAATGACATTTTCAAGGACCTTGCTGTTCTCGTTCATGAGCAGGGTGTAGTTATTGGTATTTACTATTTTCCTTTTTCCGGATCATTTTTCTTGCCGTCTACCAACTTTTGACATCAATCTGGTTATTTTGTTTCATTATAACAGATGACATTCAGTCGAACGTAGACTCCTCCTCTGCTGCAACTGCTCAAGCTACAGTTCAGCTAGCTAAAGCTTCCAAAAGTGTGAAATCCAGATGTTCATGGGTTAGTACTGAACATTTTCACCTGCCACTGAGCTCAGGCATTAAACAACTAACCCCGAGTTGGGTTCAGCGTTGAATGCCTTAGGCAGAGCTGGCTTTCTGAATACAAGTTATTTAGCACTCTTTGCTCTCTTAGCTAAATTGGTTATTTTTTTTTTTTGGGGGGGAAGCTGGGTAATCTGTTATCAATCTTCTATTTTTTTTTTGGTAAATGTTATCAATCTTCTATTGCATCCTCAGGCATTTGGTCGAAGGCATGAGTTCATTGCAAGCTATTTGAATTGTTTGTATTCTTCTATTTTTATATGTATTATTTCAATATCAAATATTATGAGAAGCCTCTTTTTTTATTTTAATAGAAAATTTATGCTGACAATCTTGTTCTGTCTGTGTTGCAGTGTTGGTGGGTGGTGGCAATTGTTGCTGTGGTGGTGGTCATTTCTCTAATTGTCCTTATCCTATAATGTGCAGCTACAATGCTGTAAAGTCTAGGTGTGCTTGTGCAGATGTGTTGTTGATTGTTGATGTCACTTCCACGGACGTATTTGTAGTGTTCTTGGGATTGGTTTTTACTTTTTATGGAGGTGTCAGGCTTTGTGTTGGATATTCGATTTAGTATAGTTGGGCATGGATATTGTTCTTAGCAGCTTTCCGAAATGTCTTCTTTTTGCATGGGAAGATGTATCTTTTTTCTGGTTTGGGCTTGTAATAGTCGCTAGAATTTAGGGTAAAGATATAATTAACAAAGGCTGTGATTGGTTGTATACTTGTATTATGTAAGTTTAATGGTTTGTAACTCTTTCAGCGGCTGCGCTTTTTGTAGCTCTTCCATTCATCTATGATCAGCTTGAATTTAATCTAACTAAATTTAACCTTTGGCTAAATAAAAGTAGGACTTAAAGAAGCATAATTTTGGTTACGCAGTTGAATAAAATTATTTATGAAATTAAATGGTTTTATTTTTTGTTTTTGGTTTCGGCCGAAGAAAATAAAACTGGGCCAGGGTCGAAGTGAAAGGCTTAGAAGTAGAATTGGGCTACTTTCTTTGAAATGTGTCCAAAATAATACTAAATAATAGGTTGCCGGCTCTCTCTCTTCCTCATTCCTTCCTTCCTTCCTTCCTTCAAAGTTAGAAATTACAAGTCTTTTTTGTTAGAAATTACAAGTTATTAGACCAATAGAAGGTATACATTTAATGATGAATTAATATATCATTGACGATGTCAATGGAATTGGAATTGGAAGCAGCAGCAGAAGCAGCATAGGGGCAATAGCAATTGCAATAGCAAGTAAAGTAATAGTAGCAAGCAGTGGTGGTTTGTTTGGTTAAGACTTAAAAGAAATGGCGGCGGCGATGGTGTACCAAATATTCGCATCCTCAGGGCTGGTTTCTCTGGGACTGTTCCACCTCGTCACCACCACTCGCCACCACCTCAAATCCCCTCAGTCTTACTCCGCAAAGCCATTCCACTCAATCCCTTCTTCGTCTCACCGCCTCAAACACCTCCAGCTGTACATCCTCATCGCCTTCCTTCTCGTCGCCTTGGCCTACCAGACCCTCATCTCCTACGACTCCGACCCTCTCCTCAAAGGCCGAACCCCAGTCCACCGCTTCACTTCCCTCCAAAACGCCGCCGTCTTGTTCCTCTTCCTCCTCCTTTCCCTCTTCCTCCTCCTCTCCGACGGCCTCCCTTCCCTCCTCCCTCTCCCCGGCGATCTATTCTTCGCCGTCGCCGGCGCTCTCTTCTACCTCCAGTCCTCCGTCTCCTCCGCCTCTGCTTCCGTCCAGACCTCCCAGCTGCAGGCCAAATGCGACTCCGTCTCCGCCCGGATCTCCCTCCTCTGCGCCCTGCTCTCTCTCCTCCTCGCCTGCCAGCCCAGGCTTTTCGTCGCCGATGCCGCGCTCGCTGCCGCTCTCTGCCTGCAGGGTCTCTGGGCGTTGCAGACGGGGCTTTCCCTCTACGTCGACGCCTTTATTCCTGAAGGATGCCATCGGCTGCTCGACGTCGTCAATGGGGTTGAGGGCTCCACCAAATGTGATGTGGAGGAGTCCAGCTTGAGGGCCGTCGCCGTTTTGGATCTGCTTTTCTTGGTCCACGTCATGTTCGTTATGCTCCTTGTGATGGTTGTTTACGCCGTTGTTTCCAAGACTGTTGGGATTCGCAGATTGGGTTCTTACGAGGCCTTGCCTAATGCTTCTCTTGATCATAACCATATTCAGATGAAGTCGCTTACTGGAACCCAGGCTTAGAAGAAACAGAGGTTCTTTAATTTTGCTTTTATAGTCGGTTGACTCAGTAATTTAAATCGCACTCTCTGTTTCCTTTTTCTTTTTTCTTGTATTGATCAGGACACCAACTTCCCTTTTACTTTGTTTCTAAATTGTTCCTGCCTTGACAATGTCGGTTATTATACCTCTCTCGGGTTGTTTTTTAGACGTTTCATTGCCTGTGATTTGTGGGTTTTATTCGGTGTTAGTTGCACTTATGTTCACTTTTGCATTCTAACTTTAAGATTGGATTGAATTGCCCTGAAGTTGCATTTCTCTTGACACTATGGTTTATGGTTTAGACATGTTGTCTTCATTGGGACGAGAAGAATAAAGTTTTCTCATATTTATTGTCTAAGATTTAAGGATAAGCTCACCTTTTATATCTAGGAGTTTCTACTCAGATTAACGTTACTATATCAGAACTTGAATTTCTAGGCAGAGCGCTGAAAGCTTATAGGAAGAAATTTGCTGTGACAAATTAGTCATTGTTATAGCAGAGTGGTTGGTCATTGATAATGGAGGAGCTTCTTCGTCAAGGGATAAATGAAAGTCGGGTTTGACTAATGCCTACTGATTAAGTTGCTAGGGTATCTAGTATTATGGAGGTTAGGGATGCTACAGATTTATCATGTATAAAAAATGCATTTTTTGTGGTTATTCGATAAACGGTGTTGAATGTGAAGTTCCCTTGTTAATTTACATTATATGCCTTGAAATTCTTTCTAATTATCACAGCATGCAAACTACGTATAGAGAGAAATGGGGGTTGTGGGATCCATAATCCTGTTTCATTTTCTCTATTTGGGCAAAATTATGCCTTGATTTGTCTTTGCTTTTCATTTCTCTGTCTTTCTTATGGTTTTAGCTAGGCAATACATAAAATTTCCAAAGTCTTGGTTATACATTTGTTCTTGATAGATTGCTGGTTTTACTGTATCATAATAACGGTTTCTCGAACATATAAGATTTCCATTAGGAGAAGCTGCGGTTGAATGCAATAGCTGCTATGGCTCCATGGCAACCGTTTTAGATAAGGAAATTATATCATTTTGCAGATTAGATAGAGAAATTTACAATTGAAAGTTATGTAGACACCATAATGCTGAGGCAGCATGCCGACTTTGTGAGGCCATTATTGGAGATTTCCTCGACATGAAAAAAATAGCTGGAATTTGTAAATTTCAAGTTACTTAATTTGCATTGTTTACCGTTGGCATGAAATTGCTCAAGGACAAAACCTAGTCATGCTTTTTGTTGTGTGGAAGGACGTTAAATATTTATGAGCCTCAATCATTAGCTGTGATCATTTTATAGCCTTTTATGATATAATTAGAAATTGTATATCTATCTTGAGCAACTATTACATAGTTGTGACCTTTGAAGTGTTCTTGCAGATGCAAAAGGAAAAGGTATCCTCTCAGAAAATGTTTTGGAAAATTTCGTCATAGTAATTTGATGTTGTAGACTCTTAACATGACCTGGCATTTATTTATTTGTTTTCTTTGATATCTATGCAGGTGACATGAGGCCGTTGGGATTACTGGTTAAGGTGGCTTGTTATACTCTACTTGTGAATTTTTTTTGTAGCATATGCACATGGAATGGAGTGAAGCAGATGGATCGTGGAAGAGAGGAGAAGAGAAGAGAAGGTTGTTTTGTAGTCTCTAATGTCCAACTGTATCTCATCCTTCTTGTTTTTGTATTAAAGATGTGAATTGGCTTAGCCCTTTTAGATCTACTGAACCAGGATGGGAAGGATCTTGGTTGCTATACTAAAAGATTTACAGTTATTACCTATTAGGCAGTGAATGATCTGGTTCTTGTTTCTTCCACTTTGCACTTATTTTGTTTTGATTGAACTATAAAATCCAAGCTAAATAAAAGCCTTTATGATCCTTGCTCAAACTTGGGTTGCTCTGACTCGTGATGTTGGCTTCTTATTTGTACACTTTGTTTTAAAATTGTATTGCTTAGAATGGTGGTAGAGGTATTTTAACTTAGTAGGAAACAACTCAAAAGAAGGTTGTTGAAATATTATGGAGATCAGCCTATATATATACAAATATATATATATATATATAAGAAAATCTTTCTTCATTAACAAACACATTAATGTTAGATATTAAAATGAAAAGATTACAGACTACATGAGAGAGTATATTAACATTTTCTTTATCCAAATCAAAGAAAAAAAATGATGACTGTGGATGTGAGATTAGCACCAACAAAGTTTGTTGTGAGAGATTTTAGAGGATTTTTTTGAGTATGTTAGACCTAAGTATTAGGTATTGTGTAAGTAGTGAGAAGATTCTCTTTTGAATATAGTTGAACTTTAGGTTGTAGCTTTTTGCATGGATGTATGTGAGCAGTATGGGTATTGAATGTATGTCATGGTGTGGAATTTGAGGGAATTGGTGACAATGGTTATTTGCAGTTATCAACAAAGTAGTGCTTTTTTTCTGCCTTTATTGCGACGTTTCAAGGACCTATGTCACATCGTCAAATGTGTTATCATGTAAGTGCAAATATTAAGTGGAGAATTCGGAACGCTTAAGCTAAGGTAGCCCTGATGAAGTGATGTAACTCGGACATTGTGAAGTGACTCAAATGTGATATGGTTCAGTTATTCTATGTAGTGTGTTCGGTAGTCCAAGCAAATGTGTTGTAATATATTTTGACCTCGATAGAGACGTGGGCTTTAGTGGTCCAGTACGAACTTTGTTGGGCTTAGATGGTCCAAATGTACAGTGTTGGGCTTAACTTGATAGCGGTCTTTCCAAGCGAATATTGCTGAAACGTTGGATCAGACTTGTGAGGATATTTTGAGTTGGGTGGGCTCTACTTGGTCTTATGATAGAATGCAGCTCAAATTGTTCGATGATATGAGATGTGTAACTATACCCATACAACTCCCACACCACTAAAATCAATATTGCCAGTTTCTAAGAAAGGTGTCTTCCGCAATTTATGAGTGTGTTCATAAATAGAAATTAATTTTACTGTAAAATTCCTCATTATAATATTTAACATATATAGTATGAATGTATGTATAATAGTTATTTTAGGAGTTTTGAGCTTCAAATATTATAAAAAGCTTTACTTGTCATTTAAACGGAAGAAAAAAAAAATATAATTTCATTTTTATCTGTTTGTTTTTTTGTTCTTGCATTATCTATATTTTGCTTTGACATGTTCATCTTTCATTAAATATGAAAATCAACATTCAATAAAAAAATATATAGCCATCAATCCATAAAACCAAAATATGAAATTTTTTAATATTGAAAGTTACTTCCAGATTAAATAAAATATCAATAAAAATATTAAAACAAAAAAAAAATACAGATTAATCATTATCCATGAACAATGGAAAAGTATTATTGAAGAAAGAAGAATCACTAGCATGATTCCACACAGTTCCATTTCATCCACCCTCAACCTATAAAATTGAAAAACACCTCTTCAAACTTGGGAAAAACTTTTCAAAATTGGGAAATTGAAATTTTACGAATAAATTATCCGTAAATTTTTTTTTTGAGAGAGTAACAAAATTCTATTGAAAAATTATCCATTGCTACAATCGTGATTCCTGATTATACATTTTGTAATTTTCTTACCAATTTATATAGATATATGTATATATATTGTGTCTACTCCATAATATCACAACTATTTATGTTGTATATGCCACCATTAAGGTTATCTATTCAAACTTCCAAATCAAAACTTAAAGAATAAAGAAAAATAAAAGGAAAATTAAACAAAAAATAATTTCGTAATAATCAAGAATAATAAACTATCGAAGGTTGATTGGAAATCACAATTGTAGCCGTTGGTAATTTATTTCTAGAAAAAAATTACCCTTGGCTACAATCTTTTTTAAGTAACTTCCTTGTCAATTTATTCATAAAAAAAAAAAAAAATCCTTGTCAATTTGTGTATTTATATGTATGTTTGTTATGTTTCTACTTTATGGTATTACAATTATTTATGGTGGGCATCTCCATTCACTTTCTATAAATAAAAACAAAACAAAATAAATTACTGAAATTGATGATGGGAATCATGATTACATCTATTAGTAATTTTTACAATGAATAATAGAGAGTAAAATCTATGAAAAAATTACCAAAAGGATGCCAATGGTCTCGCGAGGCCAGAGGGAGTTTGGGGTGGAGCCCACCCCACACCACACGAGAAAACAACCCCCCAACGCCAAAGCTTACCATACTCCTGTTTCTACCTGATTCCAGCAGCCGACAGTTTGAGCAGCACTGTAGCCCATAGCCAATAGGCAACTGCCATGGAGGTGAAGTACGAGCATCACCCTCCCTTGACTCCTTGACCCTTTTTCCTTGCCCCTCTTCCTATTGGTCGATTATTGACCATTGACTTGCAATTATTTTCTTTTACTTTTCCTTTTTTATTTGTCTCTTGTTCTCCGCCTCCTAAGTCTCTGGTTATTGGCCATTGTTTCACATGCGTTTTCAGATTTAGATTTTGGACTGACAAAATATTATACATCCAATTCAATTGTAGAATATTATTAGCATTAATATTTTGACAATTCCAATTCTTTTATTATTATTATTATTATTATTCCAAAAATAAAAATAAAATATCCAAATTGAATTATTACAATTACAAGAAAGTTGGGGGAGTTTCTTTGGATCCGCTGCTGCATCATTCAATCATTTCTGGTTCCATTTCTTCCTCCCATTTCTCTTTTACAGAGAGGAGAAACAGAGAGACACCATAAACAGCGTTTTGCCGGACAAAGGTAGGTAACACGAACATACCTCCTCCTCAGAGCTCTCTCCAACCCCCTTCATTTTTCTGCTTGCCTTCATAATTTATTCGCTTTTTGTGGAATTCTTGGATCTCTAACTTGGATGCAAAATTCACAGTGGATGATGGGATCTCATCGGAATTGTTTGTCAGATCACCAATCCATTGCTTTTCTTCATGTATATACCATATAAATTCTCAATTTTAATTTGTATGGTTGATTGCTTTCTGTGTTGCTTGTTTTAGGATTTCATCATCCACGGCTGCTGCGTGCATCTCTGCCTTTTTGTATCTTATTTGATTATCTTATATGTTGCATTGTTTTGCTATGTTAATGTTCTTCTGCGCTTTCAAGTACGGATTTTCATTTCAATTTTCATGGTCATGGTCATGGATGTGTCCTCAGGTACAACTCCTTGCCTCTCTGTTCCGTTCCTTATGCGCTTCTTTGCTTCAAGTAGGAGGACCTGCAGCTTCATTTAACCTCTAAACACAAGAATTCTTTAGCATTTCAGCACTTGTCATCTCCAATGCGTATATGCTTTTGTATGAGAATCCACAGCCGGTGAAGGGCCACTTCCGTATTTCAACTGCATGTGGGGTCTCCTTCGCACCTTCGCATCTCTAATCCATGGGAGAGTGGGTCATTGGGGCTTTTATTAATCTCTTCGGCAGCATTGCCATCAACTTTGGAACCAACCTTCTCAAATTAGGTCACAATGAGGTATTTCTCTCTTCTTTTTTATGGGTCAGTAGCTCTAAACGGGTTCTTTTCCTTCCACCTTATTGTTAATTGCATCTTTTATCTATCCATGCCTTTTCGATAATTTGAGCTGCATCCGAAGTTCTCAGACATATTTAGTAAGTTGATATTTCTTGTAGGAACTTTAGAATTTCCATGCATTAGTTGCTTAAGCATACCGCATGAAACAGCAGAAGAAGGAACATTACACAGTCCTCGGTGGCTGGATGAATCATTCTTCTAGTTTAACCTCTAGATTTAGTTACTCAAAGTCCCACTGGTTTCAGTTAGAGAATAGAATACCGTTGGTTACCTGGATTCACAATATATGACTTGTTTGAATAATACTCAAGACTTTGTTGTCAATCACTTCATAAACTTGGATTGAGATGGATAATTTAGGACCCAATGTTAATTCTGAACTAGTTTACTGCCTAATTCATTTACTCTCATAGAGAGCATTGAGACAAGTCAATATTTATTCTACAGAATTATACTGCATCATCACTTGCAAGTTTCAAGTTTTTTCTCTCAACCTTTTGCAGAGAGAGAGGCATTCCATGCTAGAAAGTGATGGAACAAATGGAAAGCTACCACCAAAGCCTATTATATATTTTCAGACTTGGAGAGTTGGTAATTCCTGAAATTCTACGTATCTTAATTTATGTAACAGAATCCTGGTTATTGGTCTTATTTGTAATATTAACTCTTGATACGCAGGTATTGTATTTTTCATTCTTGGAAATTGCCTAAATTTCATTTCTTTTGGATATGCTGCTCAGGTCAGTATGAACTATGAATTAATTCTTTCGGGTTTATAATACGATAATATGAAAAATAGTAACAGTCCAAAATTTAATAATAATAAATAAATTGTAGCAGCAAATAAATTCACCAATTTTTACAGACCAACTGATGTATGTGCATTATTTTATAGACTTGCATGAGGTCCTATTTAATGTTAAATGTGGCTCTCATTAAGTTTTTTACGACTGGTATGTTGCCACATCATTTGGAATACCAACTTAATTCGGTGCCAAGTCGTTTGGCATATCAAATTTTTGTAACTTAATTTGGTGCTTGTAATATTACTCATATGAAGAAAGCCGAAAACCAAGATGGGCTCTTCACGCTTTGTTTTGATCACTTTACATTGTGTAATGATAAACAGTATTACTGTCTGGACGCCTTCATTATATCTATTCAATCTAACTTGTTAATATTCTTTTATTGTTTCTCGCTTGTAATTCTTTCTTTGCAGTCACTTCTTGCGGCCTTGGGATCTATTCAGTTTGTATCCAACATTGCATTTGCTTACTTCGTGTTGAACAAAATGGTTACTATTAAGTATGTTAAAATCTGAAGTTAAAATATAATTTTTTTATTTCTATCGGTTCATGTATCCATTTTTTGCATAACTATTGCTAAATGAATCCCAAGAAAATTATTTGCTTCCTTTTCAGGGTTATGGTTGCCACAGCCTTTATTGTTCTTGGAAATGTTTTTCTTGTTGCTTTTGGCAACCACCAATCACCTGGTACATAAATTGCTTCTAAGTCGCATCATATATTATAATTACTTTCATAATTTTTTATGCTGAGACTTTGAAGCATATTTGCTAACTATTTGGTCTGTGGGTCTTTATGTTTCAAACTGTGTTATTATAAATGAATTATATTATATGATGCATGATTCATCTTTATTCTGAAAGGATTCTAAATATATAAAGCCTCGAGAGAAAACTTAGTTTTGAAAATAAAATGTCATCATAAAATTGCATATTGTCAGCCTCTTGTTCTTTTTTGGCAATAAATCTTCAAATACAATTTTGTACCATGTTTTCAGCTTGGACTAAGGATATTCTTATATTAGCTGATAGTGTTTTTATTTTATTTTATATTTAATGTAAATAGTGGCTATACCATGATGCAAGGACCAATAGAGAACTTTCCAATTTATGACTATTGAAGGCCTTAAATACATCTTTCCCTCTGTCTGTGTTTAAATCTTGTTTAGAGATTTGTGTCCATAAATGATGTGTGCTATTAGCTCTATATGCAAGGTATGAGAAGCAACAGCTAGGTCTAATCTTATAAGTGGGCTTGCATGAATAACCTTTACCAGCCACTAAATCTTCATCTCCAGTAAAATAAAAAATGCCCCATGCGAGGAAGCTGGACAGAGAAAAACAATATATGCACACGTTCTTTTTGCTGATTTTCCTAGTAAAGTTCACCTATCTTATTCTTTCAATTTCAGTGTTCACAACAGAGCAGTTGGCAGAGAAATACAGCAATATTACATTCATTCTTTACTGTCTGATTTTGATCTTAGTTGTTGCTTTACACCACTCCATTTACAGGTGAGATCTAAAATCTAGCTGGTTTTGAGTTATCTTTTTGCTTTTTCTGATTGATAAAATATGAAGTCTCCACTTCAGAAGTTAAAACTATGCATGTTGAATCTGCAGGAAAGGGGAACTTGTCGTTGCTGTTCCTGGACAGGACCTTAGGCCCTATTGGCATATGCTGCTTCCTTTTTCCTATGCTGTAGTTTCAGGTGCTGTAGGATCATGCTCAGTTTTGTTCGCAAAATCTCTGTAAGTTAGGACATTTTTCCTTTGTAAGATGCAAGCTGATAAACTTTCACAGTTCCTTCTTTCTTTCTGACTCCATTGTATTATTTTCCAGCTCTAACCTATTAAGGTTGGCTATGTCTAGTGACTATCAGTTGCATAGTTGGTTCACATATTCCATGCTCCTTTTATTTCTTAGTACAGCTGGATTCTGGGTAATGTTTATTACACAACTATCATTTGTTTTGCATGGTTTAGCAAATGTTGCTGGGTTTAACTTTGAATATTCACACTTTCATCACCTGTTTGCAGATGACTAGGTTAAATGAAGGATTGTCACTTTTCGATGCAATTCTTATTGTTCCTATGTTTCAAATTGCATGGACATTCTTCTCCATTTGTACAGGATTTGTATATTTTCAAGAATACCAGGTCCTCTCTCTCTCTCTCTCTCTCTCTCTACAATTAGATTCAATATAGGTGACATGATGGCGTTTTGTGAAAACCAAAAAGATAAAAATAAGGGCTGAAAGGACCACCATAAACACACTCAAATAAAAAAATTATCTTTCCTCTATTTAAGCATTGGTTTGTAGGTATCTTCTTCTCCTTTAACATCCATGGCCACTGCATTTTTTCTTCTTTTTGTCCATCTTTTCTCCTTTTTCTCTCTTTCTATGTTCTTTTTGTTGCAAATTAACCATCATATCTTGCATTTATCTTTCTAGTGAAATCTAATGAAAACTGAGAGGAAAAAAAGAATTGGAGAAATATGAGCAAGTTAAAAAAGGATCCATTGCCTTGAAAAGAATGTCAGTATCACATATATTTCCTTTTGTTTCGGAACTGCTTTAGTTAGGGATGTCACCATCTGTATAATATGTATGAAAGATATGAAGTAGATGAGTTGAACAGAAAATATGGTGTTTGGGGTGTGACAATGTCTTGGATGTTGTGTTTCAATAGTGCTACTTGAATTGCATCATTCAGTTTAGATAATTCTTTTTTACTGAACCAAAAACTGTATCCACATTGTCTTTTGGATTTTTCATTATTGCATTCTTTATGCTTCTAGCTTGCAGCATCTTTCAGTTGGGTGGCCACTTCCTTTGAAATACACATGTAAAAGAATCTCCAATAGGTTTCTCCACTTTATATAGCCAAAATACTTAGACTTATTAGATAATTCCCAATAGTACTTTTTGCTTTTATTGTTAATTGTTCTTATTGTGCATAAGTACATGAAATACTTTTTGTTAATGGTGTTTCAAAGTTCTCTATATATATATATATACAGAACTGCTAATATGAGCGACGTAGCCCACCACTCAGAGAGCGACAACTCATATCAGCCGTCCGATATGCATAATCACGCGGTCAATGCATCTGAGTATACGCATCGGAAGGCTGATATGGATTGTTGTTCTCTGAGTGGTGGGCTATATCGCCTATATTAGCAGTTTTGTATATATATATATATATATAAATGCTATTTGTCACCCCTGGTGATCTGGTGAGACCTAAATGCTAGGTGACAATTTAAGTGGTTACCATTAAAGATTTTACTTTCCCTTATTAGTTTTTTAATATTAAAAAATAAAATAGAATTAAAAACTCTCAATTAAAATTTACCATATAAAATGTAGTCTCACTGGTGATGATTACTAGTGGTGACAAATAACAAAACTCATACTTGTATCTTATAATTTATAAATATTCTAATAAAGAGTATTTTTGACCCTTCACATTTATAGAACCAAAAGACTATTTTGATTTGTTTCAAGAATTTTTTGTGTCCATTTTGAACAATTGACTCCCAAATTATAGATCGAAACCAATATACAAATATATTCAAGACGCTCTAAAACACTAGCAGACTAACTTAGTTTTATCAAAACAGGTGTTTGATACACTAAGGACTACAATGTTCATAGTAGGAATGATGTCGGTGTTCATAGGCATCTCTTTACTGGCACCTGATGAATCAAAAGGTATTTTGATTGAGGTTTCTACTAATTCAAAGTACAGAAGAGATAAAGATGGGAACTTTGAAATTTTTCAGGTACTGAAGGCAAGGATAATTCATCTTTAGTTACTGTCATGTCTTCAAACGTTTCCAAAGAAATGGATAGGTAACATACATTCTCTCTCTCTCTCTCTCTCTCTCTCTCTCACACACACACAGATGGAGAATCCATGAATTGTTGGGGTTTCAAATCACCTAGAACCTTTCAAGAAAGTTGGAAATGCATTTTTCTTTTTGTTTTGGGCCAATTTAGATACGTTTTCACCAATTTTGGCCACATTTATTTTCTTAGGTTGGTTTTGCCATCTGAAGACGTGCAAAATAAGGACAAAGGTTCACTTACGCAAGCAATGCTGATGAAGATCTCAGACATTATTGTCAAGGCAAAGGTGGTGTAAATTTGGGTTCAAGAACTTGATGTGGTAGTTAATAGAGAGAAGTGAAATGATTATTAACCATATAAAATTTTCTAATCTCATTTGCAGACGGCTTGTGCATTATCACTTGGTGTTGGAGAGGATTCAATCAGCGCATCAGCAATTCTTGTGATGCCCATGATGTCATCGAAGATAACCGGCTTTCGAGGAGGTGGGCTTGAACGGGCCAAGATATTCTCCATGAGAAATTCTGGTTGGAGTAAAATTCCTATGGACGAAGATGGTGAAAAATTGCTAAACCCAAGCCCTCAGAGCCCTTGATAGTGGGAGGAAAAGACGTTTGTTAGGAAGGAAATAGTTTCATACTGATTGCGTTATTAGCTATACAACTGAATAGGTGTCATTGTTGTCCTAATTATGGAGCAATCTTGTATTTTCAAAAAAGTCTCATACGTTACAATATATTGTATATTCTTGCTCACATAATTATAAAAAAGAAAAATGGCAAAATGAGATTACTTCTTGACGAACTTGGCATTGAAAAACGAAAGAAGTTTGTCACAAATCTCATGATTTTTCTGTTGGAGATTATAAGATATATGATTTTAGCAAATAAATCACAAACTTTTACAATTTTTTACATTCTCACCCACTTGACTAGAAAGAAATGGAGAGTACTTCTTGGCGAACTCGGGATCGAAAAAGAAGTTTATGAGAATTCTTATCCTTGTTTGCTACAGATCAGAGGATCCACGAGCTCCATAAATTTATTATCTACTTTTATCATTGTTTTGACATAAATTTTTAAAATTTTAAGTTTTATCGTCTTCTTATTATTCTCTTATATAGCAATTATTATTATTATTTTTTCGTGTAAACTTGAATGTAAGTTCATAGGAATGTATTCGTCAAAAAAAAAGTCCTAGGAATGAAAAAGAGGCAAAATTCTAGTATGTCCACGTGGCAGGAATTGACGAAGTGTGTATGTGGAAAGGAGAAATTATTGTATAATTCTTTTCTTTGGGTTACTTTCACCAAAAAATAGCATGACAAAACAGGGTTAATAAAAATATAAATATCTTCTCTGCGTTGTGCAGCCCAATTAGAAAAGGTTAAAAAAAGAAGTTGCAGAGTGGTCGGAACTCAGAGCAGGGAGGAGAAGTTGTAAGTTGAAACTTGCATCAGAGTCAGTCTGGGATGTGAAATTGCTCAAAAAGAAAGCCATGGAATCATCGAGCTCCAGCTCCTCCATAGAAATGAAGGTGATGTCTTGCAAGTATCTCAAAGCCTTCAACTTCTTCCAGAAACTGTCAGTTTACGCGGTGGTTTGTATCGCAAGCGATGATCCCAGCAAGAAGGTCCAGCAAAACGAAAACCAGCTGCAGAGGACTCCTACCGACACACACGGAGATGGAAACCCCGAATGGAACTGCGAAGTTCGCTTCGATTTGAAATCGAACCGCTGCGAGTGCGAGGATCACCTGTTTCTCCACTTCAATCTGCGGCATGAAGGAATCGTATTCGGATTGGGTGACAGAACCATCGGTGAGGTCCGAATACCCTTGAAGGATCTCATGGAAGAAGCTTCTTCCAACGGAGTCGTCAGGTTCGTCAGCTATCAGGTGCGGAGTAGCGATGGCAAGCCCAACGGGGTCTTGAACTTGTCCTACAAATTGATTGGCTGCGGGACGGGGAACCCAAATCCATATCCATATCCAAATCCAAACCCGAATCCAAACCCAAACCCTAACTGTGCTGCAGAATTAGGAAGCACCATTTCTGCCTCTGGGTTTCCATCGTCAAATAGGATTCAATATCCAACAGTAGAAGTAGAACCGGTCCTCATTCCTCTTCACCTGATGACGAAGATGGAGGATCAGAAACCCCGGGAATGCTACTGGCCTACACAGCCACAACCACAGTCGCAGCCACTTGATTTTTGGTCTCATTCTTATCCGCGGTTTCAGGGTCATCATGATGAGGCCTATTACCACTCTCTTCATCCGCCTCCTCCGAGTTATAGATATGGCTGCGGTGGAATGAAGGACGGTGGTCAGATTAAAAGCAATGTGCATCTGTGGAATTAGGATCCTAGTGGTCTTAGCTTGCTTTGAAATGCTCTTCTCCATGGCTACCAAGTACAAATCTATTATAATATTTGTGCCTATTTTGCAGCAAGAAATAAATTATGGTTCTTCTTCTTTCTCTGTATAAAATTAATTTGCGGTCTCTCTGTTTCTCACACCATCACTTGAGCATATTCCAAAGCTCAACTCATTAATTAGCTTCAATTTTTATGGAATTGTTATGTGAAATTATCCGCTAGGAAATTTTTTCTAGTTCTAGTACCTCAGGTTTTCACAATGTATAAATTTTGTAATCCATAAGCTAGCTGAATTGAAGATTTTACTGCCTATTGTCTTTCTCAGTGAATGAATATTATATATATGAATAAATTTGCAGTCAATCTCAATTGTATTCCCAACGTCAACAAGATTTGTAGTTGGGTTGTGTACGCTGAAGTTTCGGAGGAGATCAATTCCAGGTCGTTGGTCGTACCTTTTGCTACAAGTAGAAGTAGAAGTAGAAGGTGGGTGACAAGTTTAATGTTATTGGACATGGCTTTACCTAATTCATTTTGTTTACTCTTTATACATTCGCTGACTCCTTTTCATTACGAACTTTCTCACACCCTCGAATGAAATAGAATCTTATTAGTCGGTTAGTCCACGCGTCTGACCCTCATTGCGTGTTGGGCTGAATTGTCAAATTTGCGTGGCTTGCGCTGTCTTCTAGATCTAGGACTAGGAGGAGACTCCAAATCATCATCTTAATTCTAGGTTAGAAAAATACTGTGCGAGTTAAGAGATTCCCTTGCAATTCTGCGATGCGCATTGATATACATTATATCCAAATTATAAATCTGAAATGATGATCAAGCGGCATAGGTTGTTTTTTGCCATGCCTCATGGGGTGTCGTATCATAATCTACAAGCTGTGTCATTTCTCACTGAAAAAACAATACTTGGAAAAAATTGATAAGGAGGTGAATACAAATTGGAGATCAAATTAAGATACTAATAATAGTTTGTCAATCACCCGTTGACGTCAACACGCGTAATATAGAATTATGTAGAATTGTTATTTAGTGGACAGATACTCTCAGGTTTGATTCTTAATTTAAAATCCAAGGGAATTTATAACAAGTTTAGGAAAGCCTTATATCACATCGCGTACATTTATAAGACGAGCCCATTTTGAAGTATTATATAATCGAATCATATTTCTTAATTGGTCAGGCTTTTGGAGAGGGCTGCCGGGGAAAGTGTCACTCCACTAAGAGGTGTGAAATTTGGGAGACAGAAATGTTTGACGTTTGGTGCCACTGCCAACCAGCCCCACACAATTATTAAAGATTTTATATAATAAAAGTTAGTTCGACTCCACCTCAATGTGCTGTAGCATCCGTACAGGCAGTGTATACACATATATTATCTTTTTTTTTTCTTTTCCTCTTTAATATTTTTATAAAATTTGTTATCAGTTATGATAATTACCGATTATATGATAATTTATATAAGAATTATTGAAAAGCATTCATCATGTGTTGCTCTCCTCCAAGCTTATGAAGTGTGCTTCAGCTTTGGAAGCTGAGATGCAGGCCATTTTGTGGGCTGCAGAGGTTGTGAAAAATGAAGGATGGTTGAATGTTTTGTGGTCTTCTGATTCAAAATTAATTATCAGAGACATCAATGCAGAAATGGAGCCAGAGAACTGGGAGACCAGATTCGGCATCCTTCAAATCAAAGAAATGAGCTCTGGTTTCAATTGAAATTTTGTTTGGAATGCTAGATCTGCAAATAAAAGTGCAGTCTTTTTTTTTTTTTCCCTTATAATGCGGATTGCTGACAAAGAGAGGAGTCTTGGTTTGTAATCCTCCCATGGGGAAGCTTTTTGTGCGTTTTATGGCATTAAATATTTACCCAAAAAAAAAAAAAGTACTGCCCAACACGTTTCCTCTTCCGTCGGGTCGACCCAAACCCAGTCCTTTTTTTTCGTGCCTAAATTCTTCTTTATCAAGTCCGTAGCTAGCTAATCATCAAAAAAGAAAAAGAAAAAAAAAGTTCCCTAGATAGGGATTTTCTACAGAGCAACTCACACATGGTTGTATGGAAAACAACCGGTAATATATACCTGTTTAACCGGTTTGGCCAAAAAAAAAAAAAACTTAAATTTCTTTTCAGCTGCATTTTTTTCCTTATATACTAAACAAAATCTTCTCGGTCAACTTTCCCAACCAACATCCCTTCAGCCCATATAAACGAGTTAGGGCAAATAAAAAAATTTAAATAAAAATATTTCATTTATACCTCATTTCTACATTCCTCCCACCTCTCCTTCCCACCAAAGAACAACTCTCTGCCTCTTTCCTACACATTCCCCCCACCTCTCCTCCCCACCGAAGGACAACTCTCTAGAACAACTCTCTGCCCCTTTCCTACACATTCCTCCCACCTTTCCTCCATACCAAAGAATACAACTCTCTGCCTCTTTCCTAAAGAACTACTCTTTGCCCATTTCCTCCACATTCCTTCCACCTCTCCTCCCCACCGAAGAGTCCAAAACCCTCTCCGCGGAGCCGCAAGTTGATGCCGTCGATTGGTGAACGCTCTTCATCGTTCGGAAGTCCAATGAGCGAATCCGAGTCATTCCAGATCTGCAGCCCAGGTATATCCACTTCCACGGTCATATTTTATTTTTTTCCTAATTATTTGAAATTTTCTACTCACGTTCTGTATGTTTGAAGCCGTTTTCGAGGAGTTGGGCAAAAGGAAAAGGATAGCTGCTTGATTAAACTCAATTTCTGGGTTCCTATCTCTTTCCTGAATTCAAGAACTGAAATTTTCTGGCCTCTACAAAGCAAAGTTAAAAAAGAAAGTGAGTTTTTTTTTTTTTTTATTTCTATTTCTTTTTTCCTTCCTTGCAGTGAAAAGATTTTGAAAAATTTTGTGATAAAATTTGAAGCTAAAATAGTTCTAAACCTTATTGCTTAATCGGTCTATTTTGTTTATAATTTTGGGTTGATTATTTGACGAATTTGATTGTTTTCTGTAAAAGAATGATATGTAATCATTTTTATAGATGGAGTAATTTTGTGGAGCTATTTTGTTAATCTTCTGAATTTCTATTTTCTTGGTACTTCAGTAACCATGTGTTTATGCCTTAGAAAATAGTAAAGATGATAAGTGACTTAAATTTCTTATTTATAAAAAGCTTCAGCAACTACAATCAACCATATGATATCACTTCAAAATGTGTTTCTTTGAAACCCAACAATTTTGCATTACTGAATAATTACTAGTGTAGCAAATAAAAATACACAAAAGAAAAGCATAGAGTAGATGACCTGAGAAGTAGCAAATGACTCCAAATTCCTAGGGTCTGTCCAGCTAACAGTTGGAGCATTGTTGTCAAGCTTAAATTTTGGGTTTGACATCTTTTGTCTCGAGTAGTCTGCACATGCTTGACTATAATATTAGATAAAAGCACATGGTTATGTACATATATATATATATATATATAGATATATTTATGCACATGCTTGGTAAAATTATGTATATATATATTTATATATATTTTCTGGTTATGTCAACATATATATATGGTTATGTACATATATATATTTTCTGGTTATGCCACCAAGGTACACTTCTGATCTATGAGGAGGAAGTGGAAGAAGCTCTGCATGTTTTTTGTCCTCTTCTAATTTGGCCTCAGCACCTTTCAACTCCTCATAACCATCTGAGAATTTTTCTTTTAACAACAACTCCTTTATTTTCTTCCTCTGTCCAGCACATCTGGCCATTAATTTGCTACTGAAATATAGCCCAAAATATCTCCTAAATCTTGCTGAGATTACATATAAACATAAATAGACAAATGAACTAAATCAGTTATTTGAAACCAAGTAATTTTACATTTTGTTTTCAAAACTAAACCAGAACAGCAGCTTTTGCTAATGTTTATTTTCTTTTGTTGTTGCTAATCTGGGTAAGAGTAGACTTACCTATATATAATGTTACTTGACATAAATTTTGTAGGTGCAATGGAAGAAAATTTAGAGCACAATGACAAAGGTAAAAAGACAGTAGTGGATGATGCTAGTTTGAAAAGGAAGAGAGGGAGAAAAAGTTCAAAAAATGATGACAATGTTGTTGCAAATCCATATTCAAGGCCATGGCTAAACTATTAGCGACTTTGATTGTAACTATATGTTTTTATCAGATAATTGCATTCATGTAAATTGAAATATGTTAACAGGATTAGTTAACCAATGTCTGAAATTTAAATATTTCCCAGTAATAGGGAGGTAAGACTACTTAAGCAAAAATATGTCGAAATTGATAAAAAGGTAAATTATTTCAAGTTTTTAGGGTTTAGGTACATGCTATGAAGGGCAACAAATCTAATTATTACTTTATTATTTCAGATTATGAAGCGTATAAGAGATAATTGGAAAAAGTTGTCCGCTGGTGAGAAAGCAAAATTTGTTGCGACTACTCAACCAGTCTCTCCTACGCTAGCTAAGGTTTCCCTTGCTTCATCTAGTGAAGCTGCATAAAAGATTTCCCCAACAAAGATAGGGAGTTTAAATACAAGATGTTGCCTTGAACGTTTGTGGGGTTTGGTTGCCCCGAGGATAAGAAGAAGTGCATACAAGATCTTGGGTTTGGTTCTTTCATATGTGGTAAGATTAGCGGTATAGATAGAAAATTGATGACATGGTTGGTGGATAAGTTTGATCCTAGCACCGCTACCATAGAATTGCATGGTAGGAGCTACACAGTAGGTTCCGAGGATGTTAAAAGATTGATTGGGTTAGAAGATGGTGGATGTCTAGTAGATTAGGATTTGAAGATATTTTTATGCAACTTATTGACTTATTGTTTTCAAGGTTTAATCTTGTCTTGACCAGTGCAATAGTCTAGTTAACCACATTCAGGAAAATTATGATTATCGAGTTTTGGAACCTTCTGTCTCTTCTTCTTCCTTTTTTTTTTTTGGGTGTCTTAAGGATTCTAGTTATTATATTGTTAATATTGACAAAAATATATATGAATTTTTATCTATTAAATTATGTTTTGTGTTGTAAATTTTAGCTTTTAGTCTATTTTTGGTTCAAGGGTTTGAACTATTTGTATCTGACTAGGATGGTGATGTTGCTGCACAAAAAGACATGCTTAGGAAGCAAATCAGAAATGCAATCAATGGAGTTGCTAGTAGGAACATCTTCCAGTTAGTTTTGGGCAATTGATTTCAGCATATGCTCCTGAAGGTGAGTTTTTGGCACTAGCTATCATTTTCTGTAAAAAGTAAAAGATATCTCTTCAAGCCTTAGGTCTTTGACCACTTTGAGGTGCAAATTTTGAATGCCATTCCATAGTTATAAGAATTTTGAATATACTATCGAATGTAAAGTGGTGAAACTAATAGTAACAGTTCATGATTGTGATGAATGGCCCCAAAATAATACAATTATATGTTTTCATACAAAATTAATTATATTACCATTCATAAACATAGTAGGAGAGTAGAAAAACATATGTTGTTTCCTGTTAAACATCTAATGTGCATGTATTACTATTTTGCATGTTTGAATATTATTCACAGTAAACATTTTTTTTTTGGGTTGTGTGTTTGACTATGACAGCTGTTCTGCAGATGATGAAACCGAAAGGAGGAGGAAGAAGAAGACAAGAGTTGTGATGGGGGAGGAAACCGGATTAGGTCCAGGCATATGTAAACAATTTTAATATGAATTTATGTTAAAATTGTTTACGCCCATTTTTTTTTTATTTTGTAAAAACTTATCAATGACGGTCTTTGCACGTGCTCTATAACAAAATGAACGGTGCCATGTCAGCAAGTTAAGACGGCAGTTTAAGTGCGTCGTCTTTAATTCAAATGCCATGTAGATTCTGATGTCACACATATGTTTACTGCGACGCATAAAATCGTCGTATTAACTTTTTAACATGACGCAATAAAAATGTCGTCTTTAAAGTCGACTTTTCACGATGCCGGATACCACGACGATACTATTTCGTCGTAAAAAAGTCATTATACGACGTGTTTCATACATCGTACAAAGAGTTTTTTGTTGTAGTGTTCCCACACCTTGGCAGACATATGATTTTCCAGTGTAACTAAGAAAAATCAAACCTTAGTTTTGTGAATGACTTAGTAGAGGACTAGTTGAAGCAACGAATTAATACCAAAAGAAAATGTGCACTCACAGAAAATTCATTTGTTTTGTGCACAAAAAAGCTAACTAGAGGGATGTTTGTATAATATACTCAAAATAATATATATAACAAGCATAAAAGATAGTGCAAGAGAAAAAGAATAATGCATGAGAGAGACATAAGTAGAATGGAAGATACATTCAAATAACTTCCTCAAAACAATTCCAACAAACTACTAACTTCTTCCAATATAATTTCCAGCACACAAACACTTGGACAAGTATATAGGAATTGTGATTGGCCTTTAAAGGCTTTGGACATTTTTAAGGTTGCCAAAAACTATCTCTCATTTCACTCTTCAAATCTTGGAGCTGCAATGACAATATTAAGTAGACTTTAGAATTCTACAAGAAAAGACAAGGAAACTAAACATCATCATAACCGAAGCCTTTTCACAGATCCAATGAACATCCTCAATACAAAGAATAGCAATAACTCATACTAAATAATATTTTCTAACACAAGGATATGTTATACTAAACATCTAAACCCTAAAAAAAAAAAAAACCATTTATATGAAAGATAACATATATTGTAATATGGTAATACTCAATCATTGGTTTTTATGGGTTTGTGTTAACTTTATACTAAACATTTACATAGAGAAAAAAAAAATCACTTCTATGAAAAACTTTTAAAGTTCAATTATTTATGAATATTGCTAATTTACTATGACTGTAAAAATATTCAAAGATGTATATATTGGTCCATGAATATTGTCTAATGCAATAAGCAAAAATTATAATAAGGAAACTATAATTTTGTACAGAGCTAGAAAAAAAAGAAAAAAAGGGAGTAACATATTAATTAGAAATAGGAAACTATATAAAATGAAGTAAACAAAAAATTGCAAAAAAAAAAAAATGAAAGAGAGATGGAGTAACATCTATATATATATATTGGCAAGCATTTTTTGAGCTCTTCATATTAAAAATTTGTGAGTAAGTTTATATGTACTAGTAAACCCTAAATGCAGTAAGTAAAATTCATAACTATATATGTACTAATATCAATTCTTAACTTCCTCAAAATCTGTTCCCAGTTGAAGAAACTAAACAAAATGAAGCTAAGAAGAGAGCATTGAACCTTGGGTATACTTGCTTCCGAGATGCAATGTTGGAGCTGTGGGAAGGCTCCTGGAAATGACTTTAGCATCAAGAGAAGATTGAAGTTAATTGGTTGGTGAATATTCATATCTAGCATCATTAATGATATGTGGTTGTTGGCATATTAAACATTATTTACTACCAAGTACAAAAAAATGTTTAAAATATTATAACTTTAAATATATACCATTTAAAAGGTCATTCCAATATACTATTTATATTGGGGTTTGGTAAGTGGATAATTTTCTTTTACTTTGAGCTTGGTGGATAATTTATGCTTTGTCAATGTGGTTAATTCATAAAGCAGGTAACACCATTATTATTTCGTAATATCCAAAACGAGGTAGTATTGTCCATAACAAAGTAAAATAATCTGCAAATAAAGTAACATCATCCATAAACGGTGTAACAATACCGAAAAATGGTAATGTTGTTCAAAGAACCTGTAACTTGTCCATAAATAAAGTAAATTGGTCCAAAAATATTGTAACATTACCAAAATTATGTAATACGATCCACAAGTGAGGTGACATGGTCCATAAAGAAGGTAACACTAATCCATGAACAAAGTAACGCGATTTGCAACATGGTATCCAAAACGAGGTAATATTGTCCATAACAAAGTAAAATAATCTGCAAATAAAGTAACATCATCCATAAACGGTGTAACAATACCCAAAGGTGGTAATATTGTTCAAAGAACCTGTAATTTGTCCATAAATAAAGTAAATTGGTCCAAAAATATTGTAACATTACCAAAATGATGTAATACGATCCACAAGTGAGGTGACATGGTCCATAAAGAAGGTAACACTAATCCATGAACAAAGTAACGCGATTTGCAACATGGTATCCAAAACGAGATAATATTGTCCATAACAAAGTAAAATAATCTGCAAATAAAGTAAAATATTGTCCATAAAAAAGTAAAATAATCTGCAAATAAAGTAATATCATTCATAAACGGTGTAACAATACCGAAATGTGGTAATATTGTTCAAAGAACCTGTAACCTGTCCATAAATCACGTAATTTTGTCAAGAAATATTGTAACATTACCAAAAGGAGGTAACATTGTTCAAATGTGAGGTAACTTGTCTATCAATGGAGTAATGTAATTTTAAAATATTGTAATATGACTACCGGTTATATCCGGTTACATAGGTAGCTTTACTCTTGTGATGCCACTTGTCAACATGTAAGCATGGTTCTACCAGTCCAACCATAATAACAAGTTGTACTGTAGGCTGACCCATTTGATATGGGATTTCCTACAGAACAACTCTCACAATTGGTGATATCAGAAGTAAAATCATTACTTACATCATAAATGCCAATACTAACAATATTAGATCTATTTACCAACAAAAAAAAACAATATTAGATCAACCAAATAAATCTATCACAATTTATACAAAATGTCACTTATCAATATTTAATTAACTTATATTTAATTATATTTCCTTTTAAAAAAAATTATTTATTCATCATTATATTATAATATATATATATTGATATATTTATTTGGTACATCGCATTACACTTACTAATAGGTCGGATTTATTTAATATGTTGAAGTAAATCTTTATGAATAGCCAATTAAATTATTATATGTTAACCAAAAATAATTTAAATTATTATATGACACATAGAATTCATTGATGATGGTCATCTGTGATCACAAAAAAAAAATATGGAGTTGATTTTTTTAATATAAAAAATCAGTATATAAATAAATGAATACAATTAGTGCTTTTCATTTTAGGATTGATATCACTAGTGATCATGATCATCATCATTAGTAAAAAAAATTTCAATAGTATTTTTTATTTTAAAAAGCATAATTTTTAAACTAAAGAGTATTTTGAAATTTTTTTAAAGAATAAAGAGTAAAATATTTTATTAACTCCAATAGCACTATTTATAATCTTTTCATTTTTATATTTTCTAATAAACAATTATGATTCATATATTTTTTTTTTTTTTATCATTTATAGACCAAGATAATATTAAAAAAATATAAAATTATAATTAATATATTTAATTATAAATGTGTCTAGAAAATTATAGAATAATAAATTAAATTTTATATAAAGAGTGAGTTTAGCTTTCTACATTTGGAGAGCTAAATTCCACTTTTTATTTTGAAGAGTCCATTAAAATTATGAAAAAAAATATATAGCTCTTTAAAATAAAATAAAAATGAAATTTTTAAAGAGTTTATTAAAAATGCTCTAACAAAGAGCAAAATTCATAGCAATTTAATTAGTTACAATTAATTTATATATTAAGTTTTCTACATTAGAATTTTAATTTTAATGAATTCAAAATAATATTAAGTACACCCACACTTTTTGTTGTTGTTGCAATATTTGAGGTCCTGCATTGGAGTTACGTCTTTCCTCTTTAGCTTAAAAAATTATTGGATATTATCCAAAAAAAATGGACAACGAATCCCATTGATAATCATAAAATTCTAAAATTAACTCTCTTACCTTTTAGAAATTAAATTACTATAAATTTCTCTTCTCGTTAACTTCAAAGTGTGTTTGATAGCTTTTTTGGAGTTCGAATAAGTAATGATAAAAAAAGAGAAACACTTGAGATGTTTCTATGAGAAGCATGGACCTTGATGCTTCTCCAAAAATAAATGTACATGAAAAAAAAAAAAAAAAACCCCAATTAATTAAAGTGTGAAAATACTAAAATTAGCTTCTTCTTTTTTGTGTTACCAAAAATAACTTCATTAATTTTTTTAAATGGTTTCTAATGTGTATAACCAAAAACTTCAACCTTTGTCTAAAGCAGCACTTTTTCGTTTTTATCCATCAATATTTTCTTTTCTCCAAAATTATTGGCCCTGTCCTTTTGTCATCCCAAATTTTTTTTTTAATGAATAACTTATCAGTCTTTGCGAAAGGAAATTAGTATGGTGATGTCATGTGCATTTTCACATGCACACCTTTAAATTGTGGAAAACTACCGAGTTCTTACAACTAGTCAACTACGGTAGTTTGGTTACAAAATCATATGCTTCACTTACAAATTTACGGGTGGGCATTTTTTTAAAAAAACTGACCGTACCAGTCCAACCGAATCGGACTGCACAGTTCGGTCCAGTTTCATGGTTGACTGGTCAGTTTTAATTATAAAAAAAATTACATATCCATTCGACGGTTGGTTAATGTGGATTTTCTCTGCTGAACCGATCAAGCTGAACCGCATAACACATTTATCTTTAAGATAATGTCACATCACCATATAATAAATCTCAGCCGTCCATTATTTTTTTCCAAACTTACCCTTAGTATATCTGATATCATACACTCAAATGATCTCAGCAGTCCATCATGATCAGAAAAATCTTTAACTTGAAAAAAACCTAACCTAAACTAAATCGCACCAAAAATTCGAGACTTCACTAAGTTCCCCTTCGAGACCGATTGACCGAGTGTATTCATCACCAGTCGCCACCGCATCCTCTCCCACACCCACGAGTCCACAACCTTGAGTCCGGGTCATCTTTTGCATAATAATAAGGTGATCGTTTGTTGCAATTTGCTGTAATCTCAATCCTCAGCTTGTAATCTCAATCTTTGCTGTAATCTTGCAATTTGCAACATCATCAATATGATTTTATTTGTTCGGTGAACCGACTATGGAACTCAGGTTCACAACATCCAACCTGATTAGTTGCTCTTTTATTTTCACAGGGGTTGGAAAGGGGTTTAAGGCTTTAAGCATTTGGGTTTTTGAAAGTGGGTTTTTTTTGTTTTTTTGTTTTGTTTTTTTTTTTCACTTTGATATATGTTGATGTTGTGTAGCTTGCAAGGAAAGGGGGTCAGACCTCAAAGTTCATTTTAAGATATTTTTGTGTTTATATTCGATCAATAATTTGTTTCTTTTTTTACTTTTTTGGACTTTGAGGTTTTGGTTGTAGATTTGCTTGTGAATGTCAAACCTGCTGATAAAAGCATTGATTATGTTTTGCTATTGTTGAATCGAAAATCATTTTATATGGTCTTTTATAGTTTATTTGTCTTGTCTTTCATAATTTATTTGTGTTGTTTTTGGATGTGCATTGATAATGTTTTGCAGGTCTTTCGTAAAAACATTAAAACTATTGATTTGAAGCCTTGGGTTTGAACTTGAAGCCTTGGAGTTGGAGCACTATCTATTACTATTATTGTATTACTAGTATTGACTAATGCTAACTACTTTTGGTAATGGTAAATTGCAATTTTGAAGCAATTTTTTTATTGTATTGATTATTTTAATTTTTTATTTTCACAATTTATTTATATTTTTTTATAATTCTCTCAATTTGATTTCGATAATAATATTTTATTTCTTCTGTAAGTGAACATTGCTGATTTTAAAATCAATTTTAAAATTTTTTTAAAATTGAAATTTTAGAAAATTCTGTGTCTTATACTTGGAATTTTTCTAAGTATTGAAATTTTGAGGTGTATTGAAATTTTTTTAAGTGTCTTATGCTTGGAAACAATTTTAAAATTTTGTAGAAATTTTGAAAATTCAATTGAATTACTAATGACACAAATGTTTAAAATTCCGTTTTATGCTAAATGTACAGAGGGACGTCCGTGCAACTTATAAGTGTCTAACCCAAAAGTTATAATTAATAAGCTGATCATTTCTTTTATACTTTAGTGAAAAACTTATGTGGGTATTTGTGGAAGGTAAAGTTTTCTGAAATTTCAATTCGGTTTTGCCCAAAAATTTTCCGAATCGATAAAGCCAGATAGAAAGTGAGAGCGTAGCATCTAAAACCCACTGTTTCTCTCTGGAATTTGTGCAAAACATTTTGCAGATCGAAATCTGAGGGATCGGAGAAGGCCGTGAATCGCCACCACGGCTCAAATCCATTTGACGAAGAAGAAGTTAATTCTTTTACGTATTTTTCGCTTCCCTAATTTCATTTATTTTATTTGTTTTTATCCATGTTAGCCTTCTTCTACTTCAGATCTACACTCCATTGTTGGTTCAGTACCAGTTTATTTAACAAATTTTTGCTTCTGAGTGTTGGAATTTTTTTTTCTTTTTAAAATTATATGTAGGGTTTCAAATTACATGCGCTGTCGTTTTTTCCGGACAGAGCAAACGCTGTCGCTTGAACTCCTTATTTTGATTGCCAAAAACTAAGCTGAAATGGCACTTCACGGTAATAAAAAGGATTCAGGCTCAGCCTAACCAAACATACGCTTCTTTCACTTTATTCCTCTTATTCTAACGGTCAGTATTTTCCTCCGTTCAATTTCAAATTCCACATCGCTAACGGCTAGTATTTTACTTTTACATAAATCACCATAATTGCTCTGCGACAGACATTTTACCTTTTCTCTCTAGAATTGAATCCGATTGATGGTCCTCTAGTTGCTTTCTCTCTTCTTCTTCTTTAACAGCGACGTTCCAATTCCAGATAAGTAATTTTGAATTTCTAATTTCAAACCGACAAATTCATCATTTTTTTTCCTTTTTGGATATATTTTCTTTATAGTTTATATAATTCGTGTTTTCTGTTTTAGCAATCTTTCTTCAGGAAGATTGAAGAATGTGGAAGAAGAAGCCGAATCTTTTAAGGCATGGTAAAGTCTCCGGTGATGAAAATTTGATCACCAAAAAATGGCTCTCTGATTAGGTTAGTTTCAATGAATCTGGAGTTGAAATTTTATTATATTATATATATATATATATTTTATTCCGTTTTCTAATAGTGTTTCATGATACAAGTTCTGTGCTTTTGATTTTTATAAGATTCTTATAGCCATTTTTTTTTTATTTATGTTTTGAAAATATATTCTCCGTATATTTTCTTATCGGATTTGTATTTGAACAAACATCTCTGTAGAAATTCACTGTAATGGAAGCATTCTGGAAAAGGCATTGTAAATTCGCCAGTGATGGAAATTTGAACGCCAAAAGTGGCTCTCGGATTAGGTTGGCTGGATTAAATTAATCTGGAGTTGAAATTTTATTATATATATTACATGTATTTTTTATTTTTTTTAATAGTTTTTCATGATACTTACAAGTTCTCTGCTTATGGTTTTTATGAGATTCTTATAGCCGTTTGTTTCTGCTTTTCGGTTTTGAAATTATATTCTCTGTATATTTTCTTTTTGAATCTCAATTTGAACCAACATCTTTGTATTAATTCTCTGTAATGGAAGCATTCTGTTCATCTTGGTAAAACAATTGATTCTGATTTTTACGAATCTTTGAAATTATTGGTAAACATTCTGTTCATATATGAGGTTCTTTACTTTTTTTTTTATTTCATAAGAATTCCTTGCCGTTTGTATCAAATAATAGTATATTTTCACTGTATACAAACTGCTCTGTGGTTATTGTACATGTTCTAACGTCTTCATGCATGGGTATGCGTTGAATTTGTATTATTTTAAGACCCACACACGCACCAAATGCTGCCAAAAAATTAAAGGGATCAAGCATGTAGACTTTTTATTAGATCATTATACTAAAACAACATATAATTTTGTAAAAAAAATAAAAAATAAAAAGGGGCCCACCGTCATTTATTTCATTCAAAGACAGGCGTAATTTAGTGATTATAAATTATAATGGTTTTGTTTTTTTAAATATATATTTTTCGTTTCTTTAATCTTTTCCAGGTTTAATCATATTATTGAACTTCCATAGTAAAGATACATTATTTTTATTTTTTTTTCACATGTTTTTTACTTGTTACCCAGGAGAATTTGGCCTTGCATTGGTTCAGAAAACAGTAGGGTTTGCAAGAAAGACAAAAGGTTTTTACTTGAACTTTCCTGGAAAATATCATGTATGAGTTTCTTTACTTTTCGTTTTTATGAGATTCTTAGCCGCTTGTTTTTGAATTTCTGTCTTAAATTTGATTAATTTTTATTATTATTATTTATCCTTTTTATGCTGCTAATTTTACTGTTGCTGAAAACATTCCAGGGCCAAAACAAGCTCTTTGGGGAAGCAATTTTCCAGAGCTTGGATATTCTAAGGGAAAAAAGTCATAGATACAAAGACAGCTCACACCTCATAATGCAGATGTTGAGAAACAATGTTAAAACTCTTTGGACAGAGGTATTTGTATATCAGGAAACTTCACATAAATTGCATTAACTTTTAATTGATCAAAGTGATTACAATGTGAAGTTTGGTCTCTATGTGCAGCAAGTTCATTAATCTATTGTTTTGCTTATAACAGGTCCATGTTGCTGTTGAATTAAGGAAAGGAGGCTTTGGACAAGTTATTCCCTCCTACAAATTGCAAATGAATAAATGTGTGTATTTGTAAAATCTAATTAATTATGTGTAAGGATAATTGTTAATAAAAAGGTTAAATGTTTTGGTTGTTGAGGAGAAAGAGACCATTTGGGAATTGCTTGGCTCTTTCCCCTCTGTGATGGGGTGTGGTGTGTGTCCTCTTTCTCTTTCATCTGCTTTCTTTTCCTCTACAATTTTTCTCTCTTTTATTTTCTTGCTTCAATTTCTCTTTATTTTCTA
This sequence comes from Ochetophila trinervis, assembly GCA_003254975.1. Classification (NCBI taxonomy): domain Eukaryota; kingdom Viridiplantae; phylum Streptophyta; class Magnoliopsida; order Rosales; family Rhamnaceae; genus Ochetophila; species Ochetophila trinervis. The sequence continues at coordinate 77,311 of QANX01004748.1, forward strand.
TCTCTGGTTTTCCTTTTCTCTTTTTCTGTCTCCCTTTTTTTTCGTTCCTCGATACTTTTTCTCCCTTCAATTTCTTCGTTTTTATCTCTTTACTTTCTTTATTTTGATTTGAGCTATACTTTTCTTTTCTACTTCTTTCTCAAACAAACTCTACGTTTTTCTGTCTAGTTTACTGCTTGCTATACTTTTTTATTTTATACATGTTTTCTTTGCAAGCTCTTATTACTTTTCTGCTTTCTACTTTCTACTTTCTCTCATTAGTTCTCGTTGCATTTTTTTTGCTTCTCCTCTTTACTTTTTCACTCTATTGTCATTGTGTAAATGGTTTGTTCCACATGCTCTCAATTGATTTAAGAAAAAAAAATCTATTTATGTCCAAGAAAATTTAAAATACAGAACAAAACAATATATATATATATACAAAAACAAAAAGTAATCATAAAATGACTTATATTTTTTTTTCTTAAAAAAATAAAAAGGACTTCTTAATACTGCATAAAATACTTTTTTTTTTAATCTAAACATGTAAAATTATTAATAGAAACAAAAACAAAAAAAGAAGACAAAAAAAAAAAACTTTTTAGANTTTTACGTAAAGGAAATAACCATGTAAACCTTGAGTAGTCATCAATAAATATAGCATAAAATCGATATTGTTGGGTAGAAATAATTGGAGCAGGACCCCACAAGTCACACTGTATCTTTTCTAAAGGAGTTATAGCAAATTTATTTGATAAAAAGGGAAGTTTGCAATTCTTTCCCATTTGGCAACTAGCACAAACATTAAATTTCTTAGTCCAACTAGAGATATTGATAATGTTTTGAGAATTTAGAACTTTTAAAATGATTGAGTTTGGATGCCCCATTCGTTGATGCCAAAGCTCGGATGACGCTTTTGTTGCACTCAAAGCATGATGACTTCCTTCATCAAGCATGTAAAGCTTTCCATCTTTGTGTCCCGTTGCCATGATTTGCTGGTTGCAATCCTTAATGACAAAGCCATTAGAAGAGAATTCAAAGGTACAAGCAATATCATTAATTAATAGACTTACAGATAGTAAATTCTTCCTTAATTCTGGAACAACAAGTACTTTATTTAATTGTAAAATACCATTTTTTGTTTTTTAATTTGGCATTTCCATTATGAGAGATAGGTAAACAGTTTCCATCTCCTACATAAATTCCATCCTTACCTTTGTAAGGGTGAATATTAGAGATCTTACCAGGATTGTTGGTCATATGTGCAGTTGCACCCGAATCTGCATAGAAGCCTGGATCAGCATTATCTGAAAGATGCAGGGCTGCTAATGCTTCTGGTATGCCTTCATCAGTGTAAGAATGATCGAACCTATGCCAACATTGTAGAGCATTATGGTTAGTCTTCTTACAGATTTGACAGATAATATTACCTTCTGTGTTTGAATCAGATTGGTGATTTTGATCTGGTCTAGTAACTGTGGATCGGTTTCATAGGTTTTAGGCATAGGAGCAAGTCTGTTGTCATACGGTCTTGCCGCAGGAGCAAATCCATGTCCCCTTGAGTTGAAGCGACATCCACGACCTCTCCTACCTCTGCCTCGCTCTCCAATGAAAGCTTGAGAATAATCAGCTTCGTGTTTGTGAACCTCAGTTTCAGTTTCAAGGTATTGACTATGGCTTTAGAGTGCTAGCAGAAGCTGATTGAAAGAAGGATAGGGTGGCTTTGCAAGCATTGCCATTCGGAAATCTTTGTAGTTGACTCCAAGTCCACGGGCAAAAGTGAACACCTTGTCANGAATCAAAAGACTAATATGTATTTTTTGGTGCACCATATCCCTTTCGCAGGGCAAGTGCAGAGCATACTCATAACATCTCTGATGTTGATGAACAAGACATAGTAAATGAACTTTGAGAAAAAAAAGAGAGAATTTAGCATGACATCTTTAAAGATCGCAAACTAGACAATTTTTATTTGATTTTCCTCTTGAGAAACAAGAGAAAACGGGGCTCCTTTTATAGCTGGAGAAGGCATCATTACAAACACTTTTACCCTGGGTAAAAGCAGAAGGAAAAAGCAAAAGTAAAAGCAAACTAATCAATTACATGAGGGAAAAGAAAAAGCGAAAAGTAAAAGCCACCGAAAGCATCACATGCTATTCTGGCTGGGTGACACGTTAAGATTTCGGTAGTCTGAGTCATCCGAACCCAAAAATGCACTTCGCCCGAAACCTTTCCACTAGGGTGCAATAGTAGTATCACGTGGGCTATCTGTCTTCCACTGAGGTCCTACATTATGATCCATCCAGGTGTCAAAATGATCGCATAAGGATCCTGGGAATCTTGGAACATGGAATCTTGAAAGTTAGGAGAGGCTTGGGGCCTATCAGTAGGATTATCAAAGTCACCAGAGGGGCCTAGATCCATAGGAGTAGGGTTGGAAGGGCCTGGATCGAGGGTCCTTGATGGGCCAAAATTTTCCGGACATGGGCCTGGGGTAGAACGGTCAGGGATAATGAGGACTTCATCAGGTCCTGAAGTCTCGTTAAGGTTATTGATTTCTCGAAGGAAGTCTTGAAGTAAAGGCTTCTGAGTAGTGGATAATTGGGTCTTTGAAACAGTGGCCCACTCATAAGCCATTCCCTGAGCCCATAATTTGCCAGTTGTTTTATTGAAGTAGTATGGCCTATGAAGTATGAAGATGGATGATGTTTCCTTCTGTTTGTCTGGCGGGAGCTTCCATAAGTTCTTGTGTTGAAGAATCTTGTAGAGTTCTTCCCTCCACCATTGAAGGTTGTGAAACCATTCTAGAAAGGTCCAGAGAAGGGAGCCATGGTTGCTTGTATTTATCAGATGATCGAGGAGAGGAAGAGTAGGGAAGACAAGAGCAACAGAATGCTCTGTAATACAACACCATAGATACCAGAGAATCTCATCAGTAAAAGTCAGCCTTGGATCAAAGTAGAATGGGACTGTAGAATATAACTTATTATTCCATAGAGAGGCTCTATGAGGCTGATCAAGACAATGGAGCACATGGTACAGGTAGGTAGCTCTTTTTTCTTTTGCATAGGCAAGGATGATGTGTGGGGGAAAATGATCATTAAGATCTGGAGGGAGGTGTCTCTGGATAGTCGCTCGATCAGGGAGATGAGGAGGATTGGCCATCATAATCAGGGGAAAAGAGGATATGTGAGAGATAAGTTTCATGGGATAGGGCCTTGAGAGAAAATCTAGGATCAAATTTTTCTGTCTTTTAAGATACTTGACAGAGAAGTCATATTTAGAGAACCAGTCCTTGAGACGAAGAAGTTGCTTATCAGGAAAAACTTTATTTTTAAAATCAAGGACTCTGGGAAAGGACGAATTGTCCATGTTGATCAGGAAATGATATCTAAGCAGATGGAATTCAAATTTTTTAATACCATATTTCACAGCAAGGATCTCCTTGTAGATGGTGTGGTAGTGCTTTTCTGCTAGGGAAAACTGACCACTAGCATGGGCATAATAATGTCGTTTTCCATGTTCATCTTCTTCAATGAGAAGGGCTCCCCAATAATCATCACTGGCGTCAGTTTGTAGGATTCGTTGTCCTATGCCAGGGATCTTCAAAAGAGGTGGATGAGCAGCTATCTCTTTAAGGGTCTTTACGGCTTGAGTTTGAGTAAAGCTCCAGGGAGGAGGATTTTTCTTTAGCAGAGCAGAGAGCTTACTCGTGTGATGAGCTACCTTGGGGATAAAATCCCTTACGTAGTTGATGATGCCCAAGAATTGCTGAATCTGTTTCTGGGTAAGATTTTCATCTGGGAATTTAACCAGCTCCTGTGTCAGATGATCTCCTGGTTGATAGATTCCGTCACGAATATGCAATCCAAGGAAATCAATGGAAGGTTGAGCCAGAAAGCTCTTTTGCTCAGAAAGCATGCTGCCATGGTGCTGAGATATATCCAAAAACTGAGTCAGCAGAGCATGATGCTCTTCATGAGTATTGGAGAACAGGAGGATATCGTCTATGTAGACGAGAATGTTATTCAGGATAGGCTCAAATATTTTTAACATTGTTTTTTGGAATAGAGATGGGGCAACCTTGAGCCCAAATGGGAGAACAGTCCATTGGAACTGGGCATTAGGTATGCAAAAGGCTGTTTTGGGCCTATCAACAGGATCAATCCCAATTTGCCAGAATCCAGCTTTGAGGTCGAATTTAGAAAAGATTTTTGCTTCATGAAGCTGGGCAAACAGGGGTTGGATCTTAGGAAGAGGAAACTTGTCATCTTTTAGGAAGAGGTTTAAGGGTTTGTAGTCTATGACAAGTCTTTTCTTTTTGCGGATGACCTCGGACCTTTTCTCAACATAAAAGGCCTGGCAGGCCCAATCAGAGATAGTGGGTTCAATGAGATCCTGGGCCAGGAGCTGGGCACATTCTTCACGGGCCAGCCTTAAGTCTGAGGGGGTCATCCCCGGATGAGAAGCCTTCGTAGGATTTATATCCTCATTCTTCTTGAAAGGCAATTGGACAAATAAAGCCTGATTTCTCCAAAGAGGAGAGGGGTGTCATTTTTCAAAATCTTCATGTGAATTTGCACACAGGTGAATGAGGCTTTTTTGAAAATCAGAATACTGTAGGGGAGCCTGCTGAAGAGAAAACAACTTAGGAATATTAGTATAAGGTTTGAATTGGTTCTTATACCTGATTCCAAGGGGAAGGATACGAAAGTGCTGAGCTTGGAAGTAGGTATCCATTCCTATCAGAAGGTCTTTGTCAGGAAGTTTACTTCCTAACACATGAGTCTAGATGACACAATTAGGAAAAACTTGATTCTTATTTTTCTTTTTGAAATTAATTTGACCGAGAAGATCTTGTCGTCTGCTGCCTTGAAATATTCTTTATGAGGAACCCATTGGTCTTCTGGCAGAACAGAGGGATTCATCATAGTCTTGTGAGCACCAGTATCCATGTAAGCAATGAGCTTAATAGGAACATCATATTTGGAGAGTAATAAATCTATCTCCACATTGGGGATTGGGGGAGAAGATTGACTGCTCTGATAAACTTGATTCAGGCAATATAGGGGACCATGACCGTCACTGGAGCTATCTGAGGAAGACTCATGGAGAGCAAAAATAGTGTCTTCATCATCCTGGGATTGCTCTTCGAAGAGAGATTCAAGCTCAGCGTCTTTATCATTTCTGGAAGCCAGCTCCATTTAGAAGGTCTGGATAAGTCGAGCAGATTTATGTGGTTTATTTGGGCATTTCTTGGCAAAGTGGCCCTTTTTTCCGCAGATAAGATAGTGATCTGATTTGCTGTTCTTATCTCCTTAAGGTTTTCGTTGGAAAAAACGGACCTTCTTTTTTAAGGAGGTCTTGAATTTCCTTTTCTGGGGAGCGGAAGAGTATTTCTGAAAATGACGGCTCTTTTTTGTAGAGCAGGAACACTTGTTATCTTTGCATTTGATCTGAAGATAAGACTTCTGGCAAAGCTTTTCAAACTTAGAACCTCTGCTCATGAATTTTGTCCAATAAAAATGTTGTTCGCATATTTTTTCCAAGGCAATGAGAGCCTTTTGGTGAATTTCTCCGAGAGTGAGATGGATAAGACCTTTTTGGTTAGAGGCAACCTCCCTTTCTAATTCAGGCTGGATGTCATCAAGTAGGGAGGTAATGTAGACTTGTTTAAGTTCAATGCTGTCGAATCCATTAAGAGCATAAAAGAGTTTAGACATTCTTTGGTAGTGAATTATCTAAATCTTTCCTTTTTAAAGAACAGAATTTCATGGCAAAATAATATTTTCTGTTCTGCTGCTCCTGGGGCTGAGACTTCCCTAAAAACTGGAGACGAAGTTCTGCAAGAGCCTGGTTGAGAGGGAAGTTTAAGAACTGGAGCTGTCTGTATTCTCCTAGAGATTGCCACCAGTCTTTAAGAAACCCAACGGTTCTGGATAAGAAGTCGACAAGGATGATCCTAGGATTTGCCTCAGGGTGCACAACTTGATTATCAATCCAGGCAGAAAATTCTTTGAACTTATTATCCCACTGATGAGGGGGAGTATCATCAAGGCTAAACCAAGGGCCTGTGTTAGGTTTTGGGAAATCATCAGTTGGCAAAGGCCCTGAAAGGGTGTTAGTTTCCCCAATATCTTCATCTGAAGGGATCTCAACAGTTGGATCAGGACAGGATTCTTGCCTGGTAGTGCCTGAGGTAGGAGGGTCTGCCATAAGAAGATTAGTGATTTCAACAAGATCAATGTCAGTACTTTCTCCACTATAATCTGCAGTAGCAGATGTTTGAGAAGAATCTTCAGAGGGAAGGGTCTGATGGCTAATGGCCATCTGTTGGGGTGGATGTTGGCCAAATGTACCATCATGGGGATATGACAGAGGAGGAGATGGCATCCTTGGTCCAGGTGCAGGCTGCATCCTGGTCTCGGCGTCAGCCTTCAAGGAGGAGAGGAGGAAGAGAGGTCATGGGGGAACCTTCTCAAGAGCTCATAGGTCATCGTGGGAGCTGAAGAAGTAGCCAGAGTAGCAAAGCTAGACTGCTGGGTATTTGAGGATGATGCCCGAGGATCCCTGTGTTTTACATCATCAGTAATTTGCTGAAGCTGTTTCTGCATCTGTCGTAGCTTAGCCTCTTTTTCAAGATATTCTTGGCCAAAAGAACCCTGTCGGATGAGCCGCTGAAGCTCAATATGGAGGAAATATATTTTGCCAAGAAGCCTTAAATAGAAAGTCTGAAGTTCTTCAGATAAGGAACCAACTTTCTCATCAAGATAGTGAGAATGTCCAACGATCTGATCAAGCTTGCCATCGATTCTTTGGAGAGTATTGGTGTTACTCTGAATGGCAGCGGACTGCCAGTTAAGGACTTCTTCACCAGTGGTGAGAAGAGCTATCTCTCCTGAAGGGGTAACCTTCTTTTGAAGGACAAAGGGCCGAGTAGGAGCAGGGGCCTTGGGGAAGGCTGGAAAGTCTATGTCATAGGAACTTTGGGATGCTTGGGATCCAAGCATCATACAGGGGACAAGCTATCCAGTGGGCATATGAGCAGGGATGGACTTACAGCTTTGTCGGAGAAGCTCATGGATGGGTGTCCTCGAGGGAGGATGAGATTTCATCAAAGGAGTAATCCAGGGGGACTCTGGGTCATCGGGATGGTGTCTCCTATGGTGAAGGACAGGTTTACACCTAGTCATTGGTTTCCTTCTTTCTGGGATATAGAAATCCCTAGGCATTCTGATACCTTCATCATCATCGGAATGGTCATTGTGGCAGTCACAGTCTGTGTCACACCTTTCTGGGGCAGTATCCCAGATGAAGTGGCCATTGATCTTGTCAACATATATCTTTTTGCCGTTTGGGTAGAATTGTGACACCGGATTTTTCTTCTCGGAGGCCACAGGGAAAATGGCCATGGACTGAGCAAAGGGAAGGCCGTCAGAGGAAGAGGCTTCTAACTCTGTGACTTCTTCTGGGACCTTGTAGGTCGTCTGGATGGTTCCATCAGGCAGCCTTTGGTATAAGGAGGCAGGGGCCTGAAGAGTAATTGGGGCTTCATGAGCCCTCTTCTGCAGCTTTTCATAATTGGTCAGCCATGTAGAAGGGATTCTGTCCATTAATTCCTTTCAACAGAGAGAAGGAGGAAACTGGACGATAGAAGGAATGTGGGGCTGTTCTGCTGCAACAGAGATGAAAGCAGGACCTTTATCTTGAACCGGAAGACAAAGGTTAATAGCATGATCCTGAAGTCTGTAAATGAGCTGGTGATGGATCGTGCCAGCATAGGCGGATCCAATCTGGGGTGCACCCTGCATCTGGATCTAAATCTAAAGAGCCGAAGTGAGGTTCAGATCTCTTAAAGGCATGTTGAAGTTTAGGTAAAAAGTGAGCATCACGCTTCCACTGTTGAGAGTGGTAGTGATGGTACCAATAACAGCATGTTCATACATCATGAACATTCTGTTAAGAAGAGACATCCTGGCAGTAGCAGGAATGTTCGGAGGATCATGGAAGCTGAGAATGACACGGATGGCTCCGAAATGGAGGTGAGAGTATCCCTGATCACGCCACTGATTAATATAATCCTGAGGGATCTCAAGGGTGATATACTGTTCTTCAGATGTAGCAGGAACAAGGCAATGATCCAGACTGGTGGTCTGGATAAGCTCCTTAATATAAACACGACAAGGGGAAATAAGTTGTCGGATGGATCTTTTATGCCTTTTGAAAATGGCATAGGGACTAATGAGAGGTTGAATAGTGGGGTCGATCTGGGATTCTACCGGAATATACGTGTATTCCATCATATTGGTGATAGTACGGGAATGAGGGGTGAGATTCTGAGAAGGAATAGAGAAGGTAGAAGATGATGTTCGTAAGGAGTCATCAGAGGAGGACGAAAGAGATATGTTCATAGCTGTAGGGAAAGGACTAAAACTGTCTGTAGATCTTCGAGAGGGTTGCATGAGAAAAATGGTTTCTTTCTTTCCATTACCTATACTAAGAAATGTTCATCATACTAGGACAAAAATGGAGTACGTGGCATTGTTTTACCGATACACGAGGTCTGAAGTCACAAGGACAACTTCCTCTACGTACTGGTTTCCAGCCGATATACCCAATTTTGACTGAAATCGCAGGGCTTTGATACCAACAGGGGTTAGGATTTTCTATAGCACTGGTAATACTCAGGTATGCTCGAGACACACAAAGCCACTGACCTGATTCAAATTATCTTCCCAGTTGGGAAAAGTTGAGCCCAAACTCAAATTTTTATACTTTGGCCAGATTGTGCAGCCCATATTTACATCCCTAGATGCCCCTATAAATGATTAAAGACCTTAGTATAATTTTATAAGATTGACCTGACTGATAAAGAAACTTGTCATGTATTATATACGTCTATTTGTTGATAAGTTAAACAGTTTCTTAAGACTCCTCAAAACTTATAGGCTATATAGGACACCTAATAACTTAGCAAGGGACCTCGCAACTTACATGTATGTCAGTCCATCAATCTCAGTAACATATAGATTACATACATACTACTGGCGTCATCAATATTTAAGATCGAATACTTTGACATTATTAGTTGTGACTGTGTTGGTTGTTCCTGCATTCAATACAAGGAGGAAATATGGGATCCACACATGAAATCCATAAATATGACGTGATAGATAAGTTTTGCTTTTTAGGATTATGTGTTGAAACATGTGATATGCATTTCTAGAAAGTTATAGAAATTGTTTAAGTAAATAGATTTCTAAAATTATCTAGAATAGCATAGAGACTAGCATCTAGAAAATAACATAGAAAAATCTAGAAAAATGTAGTCTAGCACCATACTAGAAGAATCTAGAAACATGTAATCTAGCAACATGCTAGAAGAATCTAGAAAACTCAAAGATGTGTATAAATTGAAAGCCTAGCTTCCATATGTAACAACAAGAAATAACAATTATAAAAAAGCAATCAGCCTTTGCTATTCAATCTATCTACTAGTGTCCCATATTTTTTTTTTTCAATTAAACTCATTATCAATTGTTCATCCTCTTCATCAATCAAACCAAGAATATCCATCTATTCAACCATTAAAAACTAACAGTGGTATCAGAGCTTACGTTCTTAAATCAATTGGGCATAGTTATTTTCATATATCATGGCCGACAATTTCCGCTCAACAATCCCAGTTCCAGTTTTCCATGGAGAAAACTATAATTTTTGGTCTATCAAAATGACCACGTATTTTAAATCACAAAAATTATGGGGTATTGTTAGCGAGGGTTACACTATCCCTACTGACATTACCACTCTAAACAATACTCAAAAGAAGGAGCTTGAAGAGAATCAACAAAAAAATTCTCAAGCATTGTTTGTGTTGCAACAAGCTATGGCAGATGAAATTTTTCCAAGAATTATGGGAACTACCAGTGCTAAGGAAGCATGGGATACACTACAGGAGGAGTTTCAAGGCAATGTAAATGTACGTGCCATCAAACTACGGACTCTAAGAAGAGACTTTGAAAATTTAAATATGAAGGACAATGAGACTGCTAAAGATTACTACTCACGATAAAGGAAGTAGTAAATCAAATGAGAGCCTATGGAGAAAACATCTTCGAAAAGAAAGTGGTTGAAAAAATTTAATAAGCTGCACAAAGAAATATGATGCAATTATTACTGCTATTGAAGAATCTAAAGTGATGCGTGTCGTAAACACCAAAATTAATTACTGAATTTAAACACTACTGTAGTAGCAGCAAGTTCAGGTCGATCCCACAGAGACTGATAATCAATTCGATCTATTCCAATTAAAGTAAAATTATAAAAACAAGAGGGGGATTTTATGTTGGGAAATTCAATTATTAAAGCAAACAAATTAATAAATATTGAAAATAACAATTGGAGAAAACCTTGGGTCAGAGTATCTTCAATTACTAGAGAACAGGTGATCACAGACATAAATATATCCAAAAATAATCATTCAATGTTGGATTGAATAAAACAGCACGGCTAATTTTATTCTAACTCTCACAATTAATTAATTCAAATACGATCGTAAATTAATCCTAATTCTGAAATATCTAAACCAACGTGATCTAAATCAAATCAGAACAGCATTAAGAACAATAGCAACCAACAATAAACAAGTTCTACAAACGTTGTAAAACTTTAATCTATCATGCATTCTCCTAAGAAATTAACAAAAGCTTAGCATGCAATTATTAAAATCAAAGTGCTACTAAATATAGAACATTCAATACGATTGAATTCCTAATTAGCAAATACCCAATCCACAAATAATTATAACGGATCCAAATTATAATTAAAAGAGAATTGAATAATAAACAAATAAATTGGAAGAACACAAATTGAATAATTAAACTTGAATTAAAACTTATAAATCAAATCTCACACCTTGTACTTTAGCAATGAACAATACTCTTACCCAAGAGACAAATTTAGCTACTCATAATTGTTATAAATATCAATTCTTTGTTGTTTTTGCCCTAAAAACGGCTACCCTCTTTACAATAATGATAAAATATATTTATACTAAAACCTAGGGCTACAAAACACACAAAAACGCGCTTAAACGCTCAGATTCATGTCCATCCAGGCGCCTGTCCAGGCGCTTGGGCATGCACCTGGGTTGCACTGCCTTGCTGCTAACGTCCAGTTAATTACGGTTTTGCCATTGCTTTTTCAATTTTCTGTTTAATTACGATTTTGCCATTGTTTCTTCATTTTTCATCTCTTTAAGCTTAAATCCACCTAAAACATAAAAAAATATAAATTAATCCATTTTAAGTAAATAAAACATGCTCAAATCAAGTATTAAAGTATATAAAATATATATAAATTGTATCCCATCATAAAGATATAGAAAAGTTAACATCAACAGAACTAATGGGCTCTCTAGAAGCATATGAAAAAAGACTGAGTAGGCGAGTTGAAGATTTAACAGAAAATGCCTTTCAATCTAAAATAAAAATGCAGTCTCAAAAATCTAAAAAAGAACAGAAGAATTTTCAAGAAAATTCTAGAAATAAAAATAACAAATATCCTCCTTGTGGTATTTGCAAAAGAAAAAGTCATTTGGAAAAAGACTGTTGGTTTAAAGGAAAACCACAGTGTAGAGTCTGTAGAAAGTTTGGGCAAGTAGAAAAAAATTGTTGCTCAAAAGAGACTCATCAAGCTAATTTTACTGAAGATAAGGATGTAGAAAATCATCTTTTCTACGTTTGTCAAGGCGAAGATAAAAAAGATACTAGATAGTGGTTGTAGTAACCACATGACAAAAGATGAAAGTATTTTCTGTAGCCTAAATAAAACTCATACAAAAGTAAAAATAGAAAATAGAGAATACATTGAGGCTACAGGAAAAGGCATTATTGCCATAGAGACGAAAAAGGGTAAACGGTACATAACTGATGTACTGTTAGTCCCTTCTATAAATCAAAACCTACTGAGCGTAGGACAAATGATGGAGAAATGATACTATTTTCGCTTTAAAGGAGACTCATGTACAATCTATGGCAAGAAAAATAAAACTATGGAGATAACAAAGATAAAGTTGAGAGGAAACAGATCATTTCCAATAGAATGGAGATATGCCAACGAAGTAGCAATGAAGGCGCAAGTAGACAGCTTGTGGATTTGGCACAAAAGATTTGGTCACTTCCATTTCCATGGTTTGCATATTCTTCATCAGAAAAATCTAATGCGCGACTTACCAACTATTGAGGAGATCAACGGTACCTGTGACACATGTCTACAAGGCAAGCAACATCGACAACCTTTTTCAACAGACAAAGCATGGAGAGCAAAGGAGCCACTAGAGCTAATCGACACCAATGTCTGTGGACCGATGCGAACTCCATCACTGGATCAAAACATGTACTTCATCATCTTCATTGATGACTACACTCGAATGACTTGGGTTTATTTTCTTCATGAAAAATCACAAGTCTTCGAAATTTTCAAAAAATTCAAAAATTTAGTAGAAAAACAAAGTGGCTATTATATAAAGACTATTTGGAGTGATCGTAAAAAAGAATACACATCCAAAGAGTTCAACAAATTCTGTGAAAACGAAAGAGTGGAGCATCAACTTACAGTTGGATATGCTCCAGAACAAAATGGAGTATCCGAAAGGAAAAACAGAACAGTCATGGAAATGGCTCGAACTATGCTAATGGAGAAGGGCCTTCCGAAACAATTCTGGGCAGAGGTGATATACACAGCAGTATATCTTCTCAATAAGTGTCCAACTAAAGCTATACGAGACAAGACGCCAATTGAAGCCTGGAGTAGACGAAAACCATCAGCAAAACATTTAAAAGTTTTCCGATGCATTTGTTATGCTCATATTCCAAAAGAAAAGAGAAGCAAATTGGATGAAAAGACAGAAAAGGAAATATTTCTTGGCTACAATGCTCAATCAAAAGGCTATCGTATCTATAGCTTAAAGACTAATAAGATACTCATTAGTCGAGATGTTGAGTTTGACGAAGATGCATCATACAATTGAGAAACTAAAGAGGTCGAAGGAAAGACAATTTATGTACCTGCAATACAACAAAGAGAAGATGAGACAGACCCAGATCAAGGATCTCCAACTCAAGAACAACAGCCGATGGAGCAAGTCGAAACATTGCCAGAATCAACACCGAGAAAAACTAGATCTTTAATCGAGATCTTTGAATCTTGCAATCGTGGAACCTGGAAGTTTCGAAGAAGCTTCAAAGCAAGAAGAATGGGTCAAAGCTATGGAGGAAGAAATAAGAATGATTGAGAAAAATGAAACATGGGAGTTGGTAGATCTTCCTCTAGACAAAGATGTCATTGGAGTTAAGTGGGTATATAAAGCAAAACTTAACTCTGATGGATCTATCCAGAAACATAAGGCACGACTAGTAGCAAAAGTATACTCGCAGCAGTTCAGAGTCAACTACAACAAAACATTTGCTCCAGTTGCTCGACTCGACACTATAAGGGCCCTCCTGTCATTAGCTGCTCAAAAGAGGTGGAAAATATATCAACTAGATGTGAAGTCTGCATTTCTTAATGGCTATTTTGAAGAAGAAATCTACATAGAGCAGCCAAACGGGTTTGTGGTGCAAGGACAAGAAAAGAAAGTACTAAGGTTAAAGAAAGCTTTATACGGATTAAAACAAGCTCCACGAGCTTGGTATAGCCGAATCGATAGTTATTTCATAAAGCAAGGATTCAGGAGGAGCTACAGCGAATCAACACTGTACATCAAGACCCAAGGTAAGAACAATACTCATTGTTTCTTTATATGTTGATGATCTTATATATACAGGAAACAACGAGAGATTGATAGAGGTATTTAAAAATGATATGATGAAGACATTTGAGATGACAGACTTGGGTTTGATGCACTACTTTCTGGGAATTGAGACAAATCAAAGTGATGAAGAAATATTCATTTTCCAGAAAAAGTACACTGAAGATATCATTAAAAGGTTCAAGATGAGTGGTTGCAAAACTATGACAACACCACTTGATAGTACAAAAGCATTGAAGAAAGAAGATGGTTCTCCACAAGCAAATAACTCTATTTTTCGAAGTCTCATCGGAAGTCTTCTATACCTAACAACTACTAGACCGGACATCATGTACGCAACTAGCTTGCTATCAAGATTCATGCAAAAGCCAACTCAAGTGCACTATGGAGCTGCAAAAAGGATACTCAGTACCTAGAAGGAACTAAAGACTACGGCATTTGGTACAAGCCCACTACTAGTTCAAAATTGTTCGGGTACACAGACAGTGACTGGGCAGGCTCACAAGATGATATGAAAAGCACATCTAGCTATGCTTTTACACTTGGCTCATGCATTTTCTCTTGGGCATCAAAGAGGCAAGCAACTGTTTCACAATCATCTGCAGAGGCAAAATACATTGCAGCAGCATTTGCTACAAGTCAAGCGTTATGGCTCAAGAATATATTTAAAGATTTTGGAGAACCACAACATGAAGCAACTGAAATATACTGCGACAGCAAGTCAGCAATAGCAATGGTGAAGAATCCAGTATTTCATAACAAGACCAAACACATAAGGATAAAATATCACTTTATCCGAGAAGCTGAAGCAAACAAAGAAATTTCGACCAAGTACTGCAAAACTGAAGAACAATTAGCAGACATTTTCACAAAGGCACTGCCAAGAGATAAGTTCGAGTTGCTACGAAGCAAGATTGGAGTAACATAAATGCACATCAAAGAGGAGTGTTGAAACAGGTGATATGTATTTCTAAAAAGTTATAGAAATTGTTTAAGTAAATAGATTTCTAGAATTATCTAGAATAGCATAGAGACTAGCATCTAGAAAATAACATAGAAAAATCTAGAAAAATGTAGTCTAGCACCATGCTAGAAGAATCTAGAAACATGTAATCTAGCACCATGCTAGAAGAATCTAGAAAACTCAAAGATATGTATAAATTGGAAGCCTAGCTTCCATATGTAACAACAAGAAATAACAATTACAAAAAAGCAATAAGCCTTTGCTATTCAATCTATCTACTAGTGTCCCATATTTCTTTTTTTTTTTTCAATTAAACCCATTATCGATTGTTCCTCCTATTCATCAATTAAACCAAGAATATACATCTATTCAACTATCAAAAACTAACATTATGTAATGGCAGGAGCACTTAATTTTTGTTCTAAGTAGGGGAAGGAAAATGAACTCTTTAGTAAAACCACTCTCCTTTTAGGCCACTCTTTGGTTCTCAAACATGGAAATTAAAGCCAAATCCCACTTCCATCCAATGCCTCTTTTAACAGTGGTTTAGAATTGTACTAAAGTGACTAGGTAGCAATGTGTCAAAAATTGTAATTCAAGTGAAAAAAAAGAAAAAGAAGCCAAACTTCAGGGGGTTTAGAATGTTTGTCATATTTTCATATTGTCCATTGTGCATAACCAATATTAATAATTGGCAAATCTGCTCTGTTCAGCTATCTATGAGTGTAAAACCTCATTATGACTATTTTTCTTCGCAAACAATAACATACAAATTCAAACAACCTCAATTCATAATTAGGAAAGGATTTTTATTTCTTAGACATCTTAGCTTAATTAATAAGTTTTCTCAGACCATGTCTTTCAAAAACTATACCAAGAGTAAATTGGTGGTAAGCAAGAGTGCCTAAAATGCAGTACTTATACTTTGCATGTTGCCACCCCTTTTGGAGCTGCCATCGCCCTCAATCAACCGGGGAGAGTCTTTTGGCTTCTTGCTTTGACTGCGACGCCGAGCTTCTTTTACAGCGGAAAATGCTAATGGCTCCAACCGAACCAACTCAGATTCAGGTGAATGATGGAGCTGCTTTCTGAATAGCCACCAGAAATTATTGATTAAATTCTTTAAGTCGTTGGCTGTAAGAGCAAAAGCTTCGACTTTGGTGTGGCATTTGACATTTGTAGTGGAGATAGGAATGAAATTAAGGGAGGTAAATTTCAATGTCCAATTCAGAAGCTCCTCTCCAAAAAAATCTCCTTTTTGAAGACAGTTTGTGGTTTTCGAACCAGTAGCTCCTCCGCCTCTACTAATCGGGAAGATCCATACAATGCCTTGGGTGATGAAAAGCATCAAATCTAGTGGTTCTCCTTCTCTGATTATGTAGCTGTTTTCATTGTACACCACTGGCTTCAGATAGTTTATAAGGTGTTCAAACACTTTCTCTTCCATATTCTGAAGCTTTGGCACCTGGTTTAGGTTCATTCAATTAACAAAACATATGCAATTCAAAATTGTAAATTTATAACAATGATGAATAACAAGAAAAACCCAATGATAACAAAATATTCATTTTTTATCAATTTATTAACTTGTTAAAACTGAAAACTTACTAGTAAAAGCTTATTGAGGCAAAGTAGCTAATTAACTTACTTTCTTTAACATAGGCATGCATAGGTGTTCCTTGAGAGTGGTTTTATGTTCCATGGGAGTAGAGACAGCAGACTCTCAACATCAACATCTTTGTTGTCTTGCAATCTATATCGTATGTACCTCATGATTATTGGCTTTACATCTTCAGGATTGCCATTTCTCAATATCCACATCTCGGCATCCCATTCTTTCATTTTGGTCTGCTGTCTTTTCTCCTCTGATCTTGTGGCTGCAAACTCCATATATATATATATATATATATATCTGTTCCATAGATAGCAATTAACCTCATCAATTTCATCAAATCCCACAATTAGATTTATATTTCTTGTGGTACAAGTCACTGAATTTAGGCAAGTAGAAGAGACTAGTAGTGACATTCATACTAAGTTAATCAAGGGAGCTAATTTATTTACCTTTTGTAGCTCGCGGTTTCCCTTTGGACGCTCTTTGTGATCCAAATGGAGAAAATGGAGAAGTTTTTCTACGTCGACATCTTTGTCATGTTCCAATGTGTAGAGGATCTGCTGCATAACCGCTGGCCTTTTATTCTCAGAGAGATTAATGCTGGACATCCACAAATCTATTTCTGGTTCTTTTGCCTTCAATTTCTGTCTGATCTCCTCTGATCTTGTAGTTGCCAATTGCATGTATGTCTGTTCATAACCAAATGGTTTTTCTTTTAGTAATAGTTAACTCATACTCATCAATAATCATATAATAGCAGAGCAAAACAGAGAAACTTGAATGAAATGGCAACTTAAAAAGAAAGATTCTGTAAGACCAACCTGCAGATTTCCAATAAGATACAAAAACAGAAGCAAGCCAATGATTGAAATAAGAGCAGCAAAAAAGGTTTCCAAAACGTTGGTACTTGTTTTGAGGTTTTGACCAAAAGAACTGCAGAAAATGATAAAGAAAAAAAAAAAAAAAAATTTAGAGTTAAGCATATAATAAAACCATACCTCTGCATTTTCAAACTTAATTTACAGCTCAACATTCAATTAAAATTAATAAAATTAAGGTTGTTGTAAAACATATACGTTCGAACCTCAGATTTCTCAGACCCCACCAGAAGCATTGAAGGAATTTTTTCGGAAAATCTGTTGAGACATGAATACCAGACTGAAGGGCATCAAGATATATTCCAAAATCGAAGACTGTTGCATTTGGTGGATTTATAGGACAAAACTCATTCATAA
The DNA here is from genome assembly GCA_003254975.1 of Ochetophila trinervis. Lineage (NCBI taxonomy): Eukaryota > Viridiplantae > Streptophyta > Magnoliopsida > Rosales > Rhamnaceae > Ochetophila > Ochetophila trinervis. The sequence goes on from QANX01004748.1 coordinate 94,914, forward strand.
TGGTCAGATTCCTGGAGGTTTGGTCATTACAATCAAAACTAGTGGCAGCAACACATCCAGCATAATTTTTACAGGCTTTTTGCCAGCATACGGTCTCTCGTTGAATTGAAAAGAAGTACCACAAGGCTCCGAGTGCCTGAAAAAGATACAATACTATATTAAGAAGTAAATATAGTAACATCAAATAAATGGCAACTGAGATTGAACTTAATGTGTTCCTGAGTGATAAAAAAAAAAAATCCTTATGAACTCATGAATGAGAATGAAATTAACTTACATGACTGGCAATAATTTAGAGAAATAGATTGAATGCACCTCTAACCCAAACAACTCCAGCAATTGAGCTTGGAGTCCTTCCATGTTTCCGAACAGTCCTTGGCACATATTGGAACAGAACAAGTAAGTCTAGAAATTTCCTAAGACTTGAATAGCTCGAGCCCCTCAGTTTGGTAAAGAATACTAAAATTATCACCTGCACAAATTGCGTTTTAAGTTTAGCCTCAATAGACTATAACAATATTTATAAATATATTTTAGTATTGGGTTAAAAATATATATATATTGGGTTTAGATTTTTGGTTTTAAATTTTATAACATTTAGAATTATTGAAATAAAATAAAAAACCAAAAAAATTAAATTACTATACAAAACATAAGGTATATTTTAGTATTTTAATTATATTTTGTTATATTTTGTTTTTTTGGTAGATTTTTAAAATTTATAACATTTAAAAATATTTGGTAAAAAAAATTAAACAAAAAAATCAAAAAAAAAATATTATATGTTGGACTCCATAAACTCCCCAACAGATATATTTTATAGCAAAATCATATATATATATATATATATAAAATCAAGCTCATATGATGACCATCTGATAGTCTTAGAATTAATACTTTATTTTTCAGCTTTTAAATCCGTTCAGTTACTAAGATTAAAAACAATATTATAGTTCATATATTTAGCTTTGTGTGGCCCAAAAGTTAATAAATAGATAGTTTATTCTAAAACTATTTGTCAATTATATATATATATATATATGAGTTTTGATATGACACAATAAAGATCTTATAGTAAGAACATTATATTTAACAAGATACATCATTTAAATCATATCAACCGATTAAATTTGCGAAAAATTCACCAGAAATTATTATAAAAAATAAATTGCATTTTTTTTATATTTGATTGATAATTTATTTTTTTTCCATAACAATGAAACATGAATGATATCACTTGTCATATAAAATGTATTTACTATAAAATTTTAATGGCGTCCTTACTATATCAAAATCATGTATATGCGTATGTATAATTACTATCATGTAGTATAGGTCACCTGTGGGAGCGGAAGAATAACTGGAATATCAATTAGTATGAACGACCAAGGAGTCTTCCAAAATATTGCCTTCGCTTTTCCAATCAACCCACTTTTTTTAGTCACTTCCAATGCTTTGGTGGCCCTTAGACTTTTAAATTCATTAAGCGTATGAAAAATCATATAGATTAGGTAAGAGATATCGGTGACACATCTCAAAACAAGTGCTACAGTCTTCAATTTTGGGTCCATTTGAATGCGCTTGTTTTCCTCATTTATATAGGGAATGTAAAGGAATAGAGGATCCATTGAGATTGCAATCACACATGAGGCTAAAAAAATTTTTTCCCACATTGGAAGGTACGGTCCCCATGGATTAAAAATTTGCTTTGTTCTTGCTCTCAAGTCCCTCCTGCTGATGACAAAATTAACTTCTTTCTTAATTGGTAATTCCGTCTCGTTAATTATCTCCAAATTCCCTATCGGAATCCTGAATAAATTAAACACAAGTGCATAAAATTGCACCAGTCACAAAGATTAGTGTAAAGAAAACAAGAAAACAAAGCTAGCAAAGCTTTGAAGTTTATATGTATGAATTATTTGCAATATCAATCTAAATCTAAAAATGGATACTTAAAAAACGTGCTGTTTTTTTTCCTTGGAAAATATTTGTATTGGTTAGTTTTAAATAATTTTAAGGCATATAAATATGACCAATCTATTTGAAAGCACTTCGTTTAGATTCAAATATTTCACCATGAATTATAAAAGACAAAACAACTAACCTCACAACTCCAGAATTCTCTACCACATCATTCATAATGGCCTTTTGATCAGTACAACAATTAATAGACCAATGACAAATTTCAGAATATCAGGCTCCTGCAAATGAGGAATTAGGCTGCAGCTTACAATAATACCACTTTCACATGCACTGAAAACTAATGTAAAGTTTCTTCCAATTATTACTTCCAAAATAATCTGACTACATGATCATAATGCATGACTAGACGCCCATATAAGAATAATTAATTTAAGTTTTTCTTACCAAACCAAATCAATTATTTACTCTACTCCAATACAAACAATTTGATGAATTAGTCTGATTGATATATTAAGTCGTTTTTAATTTTTTTTTGCCATAGTAGCAATATATCAATATGTTTCCGACATGCTTCTAGCTGTTGAAAATCACAAAGTCATGAACGACTGTGCCACTACCATCCACTGCCAAGTTATATGACTTAAATATAAGTTACCAAAAAACTATGACTTAAATATTAATTATTATTTAGGATTTTTAACACTCCCGTTAACTATGTTGGATTTTACAAACTCGTACCCAAACTAGTCTCAAAAGCACCCTGGTATGACAAACTGTTATCCAAAGAAAGCATAAGAAAAGATGGAATCCTCATGACTAATGTACTTCCGGAGGTTTCCGGAAAACAATGCCGAAAACCTTATTCTCATCATCGTTGGATACGGACATGACTTCTGCTCCTGTCTTCTTATGTCTAAAAAGCACAGCTTTCGATTTACACTCTCCGATAACTTTCTCAAAACCAAGCTTCTCCGCAATCTCATCTCGAACCCCAGCAAATTCTACACTCAACAAACCCAAACGCACAGTCGTTTCAATTTCAATTCCTTTTATGTACCTTCAACTTCCCAGCACAAAATTTCAAGATAAAAAAAAATAAATAAATAAAAAAGAAGACAATCACTCACAAATTGCCTTTTCAACAATTCCAATTCTCATTCTTTTTCTAGTCCTAAGCTAGGGCTTTAACGATCAGATAAAGAAAAAAAAAAAAAAAAAAAAGAGCTAACAAAGCTATGCACCTGGTGTAGACTGAGAAGGGGAATAAGTGACGGCGCGTGGGGAGAGAGTAGAGAAGTAGCGGAGAGATGTTGGGATTGAGACGGTAGCGGAGGTTCCGCGGAGATGAAGACGACGATGAGAAAGAGCGAGGGAGTCTGTGAGCAGCAGAGCGAAAGGTGAAGAATCGGAGAGGGAGACGAGAGGTAAAGAGACGGTTGGGGGGGAAGAATGTGAGAAATTATTCCGTTTACCTTTGCTTTTGAAACTCACGTGCACCCAATTGGATGAAAATATCGGTATCGACGGAAATATCGAATGTTTAAAATACGGAAATATCGATGGAAATATCGACAAAATATCGATATCGATAAAAAAACGAAACAAATGACAGAAATTTATAAAAAAATATGGAAATTTTTGATGAAACTTCAGG
>QANX01004751.1:5464-47478 GCA_003254975.1 Ochetophila trinervis
TTTTTTTTTTTTTTTTTAAATTAAAGTTTGATTAAACCAAAAAAACAAGAAGACATTAAAAAATTATTTCTTAAAAAATTTGATGCTGTATATCATCAAATAAAAAATCAAAATAAATAATTATCAAAAATTAATTTTTTTCAGCCCATTAACTTACTAAGTGACCTACTCTGTTATAATTTTTAAGAGATTATACAAAAGAGATGTTATTAAAAGAATAACTCCACCTGACAATATGATTGAAGTTCGAGTGATTTGACCAATATAGAGCCGATTTTAAATTTTTCTCTAAGCTTTGAAAAACAGCTTGAGCATTTCCAGCACAAATGATATTCAGCCAATCTTCACCCGAAGCTATTTTCATGCTGCGCTTGACTGCCTCAATTTCAGCTGCTTCAGGATCATCAATTTGCACTTGAAATAAATGAATTCCAACAATTCGTCCAAGATAATCTCTAGCTACCACACCTAAAAAATTGGTATAATTTCTAATTGCAGCATCAGTATCAAGTTTGATGAATCCAATAAGAGGTGGTGTCCAACTATTCGTTCTCACTGGAATCCACATTTGTCTTCTTAATCCCTCATTTTTGGTGATAGCTTGCTTAAGTTCACAAAATCTGATTTTCAAAGCTCGACTTGATTTGATAATGGAAGGCCCGACCTTTTTAAACGTCAAGTTATTTCTCATCCACCATAAATGCTCCAATTACAGAGTGCTATACAATTGAAAATCATCTCTATCATAAGTATGCACATTAAACGTCAAAGCATAAAAATTGATTGGAAAAAAAAAAAAAAAAGTCCTACCATTTGACTCCCCATGGGCTCCCAAACCAGAATCGTCAAGTACTTCCCAACAAGTTAGTTCCAAGGGGCATCCACCTTATGATTGAAACAAATTGTGTTTATGTTAAAAAATTTATTTAAAACTATTAATTATATCAAAAAATTTCAATGTTAATATGCACCTATTTAATATTTATGTTATTTGTACAGACATATGTCACTCATTTATTAAAATATTATACTTATTTTAACAAAATAACATATTTATCTATTACCAAATTTGTGTACAATAATATACTTTATTTTTACTGTATTTATTTTAATCAATTTCAATTTTAAATTAAGCAAATTAATCAGTAATTTATCTATTTAAATTATATTAAACGTATCAATGCTTTTGGATAGAACTATTAAATTTTGAATCTGTTACTGCTAATTTTTTTTAAATATAATATTATGTTAAATTATCATTGATTTTTAAAATTTAAACTGATAAAAAATATATGACTATATCATTTATATTTATCTAATATTTTCCATATAGACTCAACTTTTTTTTAGGCCCATTTTTTGTCTCTGCATGTAATTTTTTTTATTTTTTTAATAAAAGTATTGAATTTAAAATTTAGGGGGTGTATTCGGTTAAAATTGGTTGGATTTTAAAAGAGTTTAAAAGTCTAGAGGTATTCAATTCAGAGTTTATATAAATCTATATAAATTAAGAGATATTCAATTCAGATTTTAATAGATTTTATAAAAGTCTATTAAAATATAGGTGTATTCAATTAAGACTTTATAGAAGTCTTTTCAAATTTTAAAGTATTCAAAAAGTCATTGATTTTAAAAGATTTTAAAAAATGATAGATTTTAATGGATTTGATTGAATTTTAAAAAAAAAAATTCTTAATGAAATAGTTTAACTGAAATTCTATTTATTTTTCATGGACTTCATTGGAATATTATAAATTTGATACATAATCAATAGAAATCTATAAAAATCTATAAATTCTTTTAAAATCTACAATTTCATTTAATTTTATTGAATTTTGAATTGAATACACCCTCTTTAAAATGTAGACTTTGAACTCTAATATCAAATAAAATTATCACTTCACATGTAGGCTGAATAAAAAAATCCTCACAGTATATTATTCTTTTTTTCCAAATAAAATCTTCAGACCCGAATAAAAAAAAAAAAATTGGATTGCCAACTGGGTTATTCGAAAAGAAAAGAAAATTAAAAACAAATTATGGCCTCGATTAGGAAAATGGTGAAATATTCATGATTTGCTAAGCAAAGGGGAATGTTTCTAGAAGCGGGAAAAAAAAAACACAAATATAAATATACAGTAACTATATAGATCGGACAATGCAAGAACTGGACCAAACCAAACTGCAGAAAAAGCCTTCTTGCTAGGACAGAATCCTTGCTTTTTAAATTTTTTTGATAAAAGCGACAATCGTTAATAAGCGTAGAAAACCAACTTTCCTTTGTAAATAGATTAAAAATAAAAAAAATAAAAACAATTGTTAATGTGCAGAAAAACAACGATCTTCTCGAACATCCAAAAAATCTACAATCAAGTAGATCCATGTGACTGAACAGGTATTGAATGAATGGTTTTTCTTTTGGTGAAATGTATTGAATGAATGGTGTTTGTCTGTCTTCTTGAATGAATGGATCTAAATATTTAATAGTTTTTATAAACATGAATAAGACAGGATTCTTTTATATATATTTTTTTTCTTTTTAACTTTATCTTTCATATGTAAGTTTAGATTTTAATTTTTCATAAAAAAAAAAAAAAAGTTTAGATTTTAATTCTTATAAAAAAAAAAGTTTAGATTTTAATTTTTGAACGAAATTATTTTAAATCTAAATAGAATTTTTCAAACATTTAGTATTAAATTGAATAAATTTTTTTTTTAAATTTAACCTTCATTTTTTTTTCTCTAACAACGTAATCGAGGAGATTCATTAACGTAATTTGCTTTATAAATAATTACTATGAATATATAACCATCAATTTACCCCTAAAAAAGTGAATATATAATGATAAATTGAATGGAATAATGCTACAGGTACAATTTATTTTATTAATTTATATATCATTATGAGTTAAAGTTTAAATAACTATATAGTTCACATTATATTATATTTTAACTATAATGATATATAAATTGATAGAATAAATTATGTCTGTAACATTATTCAATTGAATTCCATTAATGGTACGATCGATACATACAAAATAAGTACTCGACTTCTCTTTTATTTGTATTTTACGTATCAGAAATGTCTTAATTAACTTTTTTTCATTTTTTTTTTTGGAACGTAAAGATTTATATCGTTTGTTAAAAAAAGATTCGGAAATCACATATTAAAGAACACTATTTAATGATATTATAACCCCTGCATACAGAATTACAGCTTTTTACATGTATGGTTCAACTTCAAACCGACACTCCTTTATGTTTTGGAAATCATAATTTATAGTATATATGCGTTGCACATGCGTCTTAATTTAATTGGCACAAACTTCTTTAACTTTCTAGGTGCCATGCCTTTTACTCTTTTTTTTTTTGGTAAATGCCTTTCACTCTTTTATAACATTAATGTTATAGATTTTATAATCTTTTATGTAGTCCAAAACATCAATTAAATTAATACTCATGTGTAACACACACTTTATATTATAACAAATAGTATTCGTATTAAATTATTTATTTAAAATTATTAATTATGTTAGAATTTTTAAATCTTAACTCGTATTTGTGTAATATACATATTAAACCGGCTGTACTGATTAGTCCATTTAATAAATATTGTATTTATTTTGATAAGATAATATGTCAAATAACATGTTATTTATTATTTATTTTATTATATTGTCTCATAGTTTATTGAATATTTCTATTTGATGATTTGGTATTCAAATATTATACATATTAAAAGAGTTATTTTTAATTAATAATATGTGTTCAATTTCTAATTAAATAAGTTGATATATTATTGATCTATTTATAATTGTTAGAATAATATTAAGGATATGGAAAATATACAAAATACAGCATAGAGATAATGTCAGTTGTACTACTGTCACGTGTAATCATTAGTTAGTTAGTTACAAGTCATAATCAACATTGTTATTTTATGTTAGCAAACTTTCTTTTGTAAATCATTGTATATATTCTTTAGTTGATGTAATCAGTTAATTAATGAATAAGATATTGAGTTTTCCTTTTCACTCTCTCTCTCTAATCTTTCTCTCCGTTATTCCAGCAACTCCATTGGAGATGTTCTTCAAGCTTGAGTTGTTTCCTTCAAACATGAGCAATCAGAACTTGATCCTCTTAACATGGTATTAGAGCAATTGACAGGTAAATCTTCTAATTGATTTGTGTCTCTGTTTTGTTTCGTAGAACAATTGAAAGTTTCTGAAGTTAGATTCTCCTTTCTACGGTTTATACCTAGATCGTCAACTTCTATCATCAGTTGGCCAATCTCTATTTTTTTTTTCTTCCTTGTCATCGAATTGATTTTTTTTTTCTCGAGAAAATGTCTGCAAATACAAATCAGACTTCGAGTGTAGATGTAATTGACTCAAATCATGAGTTATTTCTGCACCACGGAGACTACCTGGTGTCAGACTTGTCACCAAAGTTTTGGATGGTGACAACTATGCACATTGGAGTCGCTCCATGATGATTGCTCTACGAGCTAAGAACAAGCTCGGCTTTATTGATGGAACCTGCAAAATTCCAGATGAAACTTCATCCCATAGAAGTTTTTGGGAACGGTGTAATAGCATGGTCATTTCATGGATCATTCATGCTGTTGGGACTGACATTGCAGAAAGCATCGTCTACTGCTCCACAGCACACGAAATCTAGAAAGACTTGAAACAAAGGTGTGGAAAGGCCAATGTTGCAAAAACATATCAAGTCCAGAGAGAATTATGGTTTGTCAATCAAGGGAATTTATCCATTACAGCTTATTTCACAAATATAAAAAGACTTTGGGATGAACATTTTTCTTTAATGGCCATCCCCTCATGTTTTTGCAGTTCTGCACAGATTTGATTCATCAACAACACCTTATGCAATTCCTCATGGGATTAAATGAATCATAAAATGCTATTTGAGGTAATATCCTCATGATGCATACCCTACCAACAATGAACCAAATTTATAACATTTTGTTACACAGAAGAGAAACAAATAGAGATATACAATCCTAGTGGAATTGTTAAGGACTCAGCAGCCTTGATATTTCATCATGAAGCATCAAATCGGAACAAGAATTTTGGACCTCAGTCTGGACAACAAAGAGCATATAACAAGTTTAATTCCAATCGAAAAACTGTGGTATGTAATCATTGCAAGATTCTTGGCCACATGGTTGATTCATGTTACAAACTTCATGGCTATCCTGCTAAATACAAGTTTAACAAAGGCAGGAAAGGATATGGCTCTGCTCACATTGCTTCCAATGATGGAGGAATCGTCACACCCACTAATAATGCACCAGTGTTCACGGTTGATCAATACAACAATTTGCTCACATTGTTGAACAAAACCAATTCAGAGTCTGGAGAATCTAGGAAGACTGAAGCCTTTGCAGCCAATGCCTTCTTAACAGGTAAAGGTACTTGTTTACTTTCTATTGGCAGCAAATTAAATTGGAGCATAGATAGTGGAGCAATTGACCACATTAGTCATGATTTGAACCTTTTCTCTTCATATTCTAAAGTTCTCAAACCTAGCTTTATCACTATGCCAAATGGAAAACAAGCCAAAATCCTACATATTGGAACTGTTATACTTAGTTCTCACATAACCCTTTCCAAAGTTTTTCACAATCCTGAATTCCATTTCAATTAACTTTTAGTTCAAAAGCTTTGCAGTGACATTTCTTGTAAAATGATTTTTACACCAACTTCTTCCTTGCTTCAGGTCCCTTTAGAGAACAAGAAAATCCTCCTTGGTAATCAAGCTGGTTGCTTGTATTTTGTTGCCAAAGATCTTTGTAGAACACAATGTGGTGGCATCTCTAGCATGATCAACTTAGTCTTTAATTCTATTTTTAGTACTGCTTGTAATAAAAATGTTCCCACTGTTTTACATTCTTCAACTTCTACATCACATGTACTAAATACTTCTTAATTGTGGCATTACAGACTCGGGCACTTACCATTTCATTCAATGAAACACATAGTTGATTTTTCTTCTAATGCAAGTCTTTAATCTATTTGTCAAAGTTGTCCACGTGCTAGAATGCATAGAAAATCTTTTGCTCACAGCCAAAGTGCAACTGCACACATTTTTTAGCTTATTCATGTTGACACTTGGGGACCATTTAATCAAACTTCTCATAATGACTACAAGTATTTCCTTACCATAGTAAATGATTATTCAAGAGCCAAATGGACTCAATTTCTCTCTCACAAAAGCAAAGCCATTTCCATTTTAAAAGCTTTTGTCACATATGTCCAAGTCCACTTTCACACATCTGTTAAAACAATTAGAACAAATAATGCATTAGAGCTGTTAGATAGTTCAACCAAGCAATTTTACTCTTCTTTTAGCATTGTTCATCACACTTTTTGTGTTGATACACCACAACAAAATGGTGTGGTGGAAAGAAAATATAAACACCTTTTTGAAACTGCCCGAGCCATTTTCTTTCAATCCAATTTTCCTAAAGCCTATTGGAATGAATGTATTTTGACTGCTACCTACCTTATCAACATATTTCCTTCCTCAATTTTGCATAACAAGACACCATATGAACTACTTTTCAATCACCAACCCTCCTACACACATCTTAAAGCCTTTGGCTGTCTTTGCTTTATTTCTACTCTCAAAAGACAAAGACATAAATTCCAAACTCGAGCTCATCCTTCATTTTTGTTGGTTATGCATATAATCAAAAGGCTTATAAAGTCTTGGACCTAGATACTAATAAGATTGTTATTACTCGTGATGTTACTTTTCATGAGAATTGTTTTCTTTTCCATAACATTGTTTCACCATCTTCCAATATCACAATGCCTTTCCCCATTTCAGATTTTTCAAATTTTCAATTTCCAATTGAGTTTCCTGTCACATTACCTACTGTTCAAACTCCTACTTTTGTTGTTGATTCACCCTCTTCATTAAACATTGTTCCTTCTTCTTCCCTTTCTCCCTCTTCCTCTCATTCTTCTTCTTCATCTTTAATACCTAGGAGATCTGCTAGAGAGAATAAAGCTCCCACATATCTACAGAATTATGTTTGTAATTTAGCCACCAACTCTTTTTCTCATTGGTGTAATATTGTATTTTTCAATCATTTGCCTCTCATTCCCAAGCTCATATAGCTTCCCTTCAAAATTTCATTGAACCAACCTCTTTTCATCAAGCTTCACAGGATCCAAATTGGCTTGCTGCCATGCATAAGGAAATCAATTCCTTGACTGCTAATCATACTTGGGATATAGTCTCATTACCCAAAGGAAAGAAACCTATTAGTTGTAAATGGGTATACAAAATCAAACTTAAGGCTAATGGCAGTTTAGAGAGATATAAGGCAAGATTAGTAGCTAAGGGTTACACATAAAAGGAATGAGTTGACTACTTTGATACTTTCTCCCCTGTTGTCAAAATGACCAAAATTAGAGCTGTCATAGCCACTGCAGCATATAAAGGGTGGGATTTGTTTCAATTAGATGTAAATAATGCTTTTTTTCATGGTGATTTGCATGAAGAAGTATATATGCAATGTCCCCAAGGTATTTCTCATTCCCTTGACCAGGTTTGCAGACTTCACAAGTTTTTATATGGCTTAAAACAAGCCTCGAGATAATGGTTTGCTAAACTTAATGAAGCTCTTTGAGCAAGAGGTTACATTTAGTCCAAAAATGATTATTATTTATTTTTGAAAACTTCTAAGGAAAATTGACTATTTTAGCCATTTATGTTGATGACATCTTGGTCTCTGGATCCGATAAGGAAGAAATTGCTCATCTTAAAGGCTATCTGAATTCAGTTTTTGGAATTAAAGATTTGGGAACATTGCATTACTTTCTTGCTCTGGAAGTCACTGCTACTGATCATGGTTTCATTCTCACCCAACAAAAGTTTACATGTGAATTGTTAAAGGAATTTGGTGATCCTTCTTGGAAATACAAAGTTACTCTTTTACCACAACATTTAAAGATGTTGCCTACAGATGGAGACTTACTGCCTGATGCTTCTTTATACAGAACCATTGTTGGAAAATTGAATTTCTTAACCAACACTCGGCCATACATTACTTTTGCAGTCCAAACTTTAAGTCAATTCATGCAAACTCCAAGGACTGCACATTTAGCAGCTGCTCATCATCTGTTACAATATTTACTTGGAACTCAAGGCCAAGGTATTTTACTTCAAGCTACAGATGCATTAAAGCTCCAGGTCTTCTCTGATTCAGATTGGGCCTTTTGTCCCATTACTCGCGGATCTATAACTGGCTATGTAGTCATGCTTGGTAATTTCCCAATTAGCTGGAAATCTAAAAAGCAAGGCACAGTTTCCAAATCTTCTTCTGAAGCTGAGTGTCGAGCAATGTCACAGGCTGCTGCAGAGATTACTTGGCTCGTACAGTTACTCGAGGAACTTGGTCTTCATTGTCTCAAACAAGTTTCTCTCCACTGTGACAATCAAAGTGCATTGCATATAGCCAAGAATCCCATCTTTCACGAGAGAACCAAGCATATTGAGCTTGATTGTCACTTTACAAGAGACAAAGTTTTGGAAGGTCTCCTCCAACTTTCTTACCTTCCTACTTAACATCAACTTGCTGATGTTTTAACAAAAATATTGGAGTCTCAGCAGCATAACACACTTGTTTCTAAGTTGGGAATGGTCTCGAATTCCCACCCTCAGCTTGAAAGGGAGGGGGGGGGGGGGGGGGGGGGGGNGGGGGGTGTTGGAATAATATTAAGGATATGGAAAATATACAAAATACAACATATAGATAATGTCAGATGTACTATTGTCACGTGTAATCATTAGTTAGTTAGTTACAAGTCATAATCAACATTGTTATATTATGTTAATAAACTTTCTTTTGTAAATCATCGTATATATTCTTTAGTTGATGTAATCAGTTAATTAATGAATGAGATACTGAGTTTTCCTCTTCTCTCTTTCTCTAATCTTTTTCTCTGTTATTCCGGCAACTCCATTGGAGATGTTCTTCAAGCTTGAGTTATTTCCTTCAAACACGAGCAATCAGAACTTGATCCTCTTAACAATAATTGTAGTAAAATATATCAATACTGATAAATATATGGTTTTTTTGCACCTATAGTCCTTTATGTTTAGGGTTCTTTACAGACTTAGCCTTTATGTTTATTTTTTGGCAGTATTGTTCCTATATATTGACAAAATTAGCATTCATTAGTCTTTCTCATGATTTCGTTTGTATTCTGTTAGTTTACTTCATGTGCAGGTCATATGCCAGGGGCAAACATGCCATTTTGAAAACTCTCTTTCTTTTTTCCTCCATCCCCCACCCTCTGTATATAGGAAAAAATCACATGCCAGAATGGTGTAGCGTGGACGATAAGAACATCATCGTTGTGGAGCTTGGGAGATGAGAAAGGAAGGTTGGGAAGACGGAAAGTGAAAGTGTAGGTGTTGAGAAGAAGAAGACTGCTCATTTGAGAAATTACTCAAATTTTTGACCGTGAAATTGATAAGATGTTTAGCATTTGTTATACTGAATCGCAAAATGAACATGCAATTTTTTTCTATATGCAAAGAGCGGAGGAGAGAAGAAAAGAGAATGAGAATTTTTAAAATGACATGTTTGCCCTTTGCATTTGACAGGCATAAACTAACATAATACAAACGAAATCATAAAAAAGACTAGTAAATGCTAATTTTGTCAACATATGGGACCAATACTTCCAAAAAATAAACATAAAAGCTAAGTCTGTAAAAAACTTTAAACATAAATGACTATAGGTGCAAAAAAGCCTAAACATATTTAGCGAGTTGCTTTCGAAATAAATTTTCGTGTTCAACCTAATTGCCATCTCTAACATTATTAAGATTTAAATTTAAATATTAGAACTTTATAGTAGTTTAGAAAACTATAAAATATATTTTTAAGCGGTCTAATAGACGAAAAATAAAATTATGATGCTAAAACAATATCAGATTTACCTGAAAAGAACATGGTTATATATATGTGTGTGTGTGTGTGTGTGTGTGTCCATGTCTACTCTTAATGCCTCTTGAGTGGTAGTCGGCGGTGCTACAGTCGGTACGATGCACATGAGATAGGATGACATATATGGAAGTCGGTTTAGATGTTGGTTATGTGGAGAAGAAAACTTCTAAAATGTGAATATACCGGCAAATTAACATCAATGGCAAGCTATTACCGACTTAAGCTATCAATACGTCTATATGTATACGTAATAAACCATAATTAATTCATTGTTTTCTTTTTCATAAAAAACATAATTAATTCATGGATTTTTTTATAAGCTGCTATGAACTTTTGATTTAATTACTTCTCAGCTATCTGTTGACATCGATACGGAAAGGGTTATTTGGGTTAGGATTTATTGGTAGCAGATTTTTATTTTATTTTTTAATTCTATTGATCTAATAATTTCTTTACTTTTTGCTTTTTTTGAAAATTGATATAAAAGATCGTGTATACCGGCCGGCATACATATGGTATTGAGCATAAAACTTAATTAATAAATACAATATTGATTAAATAAGTAGTACCGAAAATAAATTTATACAAATATATTCATTTCGCCAATCGATCTACTTTTGGAATAATTAATCTTTGATGGAATTTGAAAGATTATTCACTCTCTTAAGGTCATATTCTTTGTCATTAGATGATCTCCTTCACCAAATAATAAATTTTCTTTGTTTCTTTTTTCACCTCTTTATTTTTTGACACTTTTATTTCTTGCTTCCACATAATGTTCACTCGAAGTAAATTAGATTTTTTTTCTTATTTTCTAAAAGAAAAAGAAAAATAAAAGGCCATATTATGATTTTTCCAAGACTAAGATTCGTAAATCTAATCTTGAGTCCGACCTATTTATAAACTGCATGTTATTACATAGAAAACTTAAAAATTCCATAGAGAAGTCATACAAATGTTCCCTAATTATAATTAGTAAATGCAAAACTTTGTAGTGAAGGTAAATTGTATAATCAAAGGATTGTATAATAATCAAAGGATTTAAGTTAAAATCAATCGTAGAATATTAACCCTTGCAGAGTCAAGCACGTTAAAAGCCCGCAGTGCCCATCAAATCAATCAAATTAATTAGTTTCTTTCCGCAATGACGACGGGACTCCAGAAGTTCCTCCATATATAGTCGTCCATGCATTTGTCATATAGAACCTAGCTAATCTGGCAAAATGAACGTGCTAGATATTAACAAAACTTGGTGCTTCAGAGAAATTTTTTTGAAAAATTATAAACTTAATTTTCTTCTTGTTATAAACTTCAAAGAAAATCTTTTGAACTTTCACCCATTGTTTAAATTTGTCAAACTTTTCTTTTAAGCAAGTTTACCCCTATAAACTATAGTATGCCAAATTACTCAATGGGTTAAGTTTAAAATTGACTTACCGGTATTCAAATTTCTTGCTTATATAAACAAATATACCACTAAACCGTAACTTTTTAAGAGTAAAATTGATAACAAAATAATTAATAACACCAAAAATAAGTTGTTTCAGCTAATTTGAAAAGGGTTTTTTGTTTTTTGTTTTTTTTTTTTTGGTTTTTTGTTTTTGTTTTTGTTTTTGTTTTTTTAAGCTATGATTTAGGTCGACATTGTTTATACATGCGATCAACTTGAAAACTATTTAGCTAATCAATTATATTAAATTTTTTATAATAAAATTTAACTGAGGAGGCAATTTAACATCTGGTCATAGTTGAGGGCAAAATTTGCTATAAAAAATCTAAAGGTGGGGCATATATTAAATATGGGTGAAAGTTCAAAGGATCGTCAATCTTTAACTTTGTAATTTTTCCAAAACTTAAAACACATCTTAATCGTTAGAAAGTACTTGATCATACGTTAATTCGTAATATATTTTCAATTTTGTACGTTTTCTAAGAATAAATTAAGTTTGAAAATGATTCTCTGGGAAATATGATTTGATTGTAAGTAATATCATTGTTCTTTCTTCGTTCATTATTTTAAATTTCTTGTAACTTTCAAAGTATGTGAAAATTCCGTATGATTTCTTAGACTGAACTAATTAAGTAATCGACTTTACTGTATAAATATTTAAATAATCTTACGTGCAAGGATTCAATATATCTTCAGGGTTGGTAAGGTTTGTATATACGTATCTAAGTCTCTAAAACATTTTTTATAAGTATGCGCGTCTAAAATATTTTTGCGGTGATTTTTGGCTTACAAAAGCATGCAAGTTCGTAAAAAGTGAAAAATTTAGAAATTCAAATTAAATGCCAAAATCCCCAAAGTTCACTTTCGTAATAACCAACCACATTACTAATTTATTCGGTATCAATTGTCCATTAATTTCTTGACTCAAAAAAAAAAAAAAACTGTCCATTAATTTAGATATTCAGCAATAACAATAGAATAATTTTTAAAATTTATTTGTCAATTTTTTCATTGAATTCTTCCAATTATATAAATAAATTTAAAGAATATTATCATATACATCTAGAATGACATTGTATACTTAATCATATATATATAAGTAGTTCTTCCTAAATTAATTATCTATTTTTCATCCCGTACAGTTTATACATAAACTAGGAATAGTTTAGTTATAATCCTCAATTGAAAAAAGAATAATTTAAAATCCTCAATTGAAAAAAGATTATGATACTGTAAAATATTGATAAAAACTAACCAACTCAACGTTTATAAAATTTACCAAAAAAAACAAAAAACTCGACGTTTATAAAGGATAAACATGCCTTGTGCGTCACGAGGACTCGTTCAAAGTCAAAGTCAACGGATGCATTACCGACAAGTACAAAGCCAGTTTATTTGAAATTACATGGCGAAAGTCAACGGAGACTTTACGTCCAGTTGATTTGAAATTACATGGCAAATTTTTTACACCCCACCCCCTCTCTCCCACAAGACAAAATTATAAAACGCCAATTTTCCACCTTCGTTAACAATCATCTTTGAAAACCATCAAATTCGCAATCTTACACAATGGCCTCGGAAACCAGTCAGCCTCACTTTGTGTTAGTCCCTCTGATGGCGCAAGGCCATATGATCCCCATGATAGACATGGCTAAGCTTTTCGCAGAACGTGGAGTTCTGGTAAGCCTGGTCACCACCCCTCACAATGCCTCGAGATTCGATTTTATCATCTCTCGAGCCACACTCTCTGGCCTCCCTATCAGGCTCCTTCAGCTCCCTTTTCCAAGCGAACGAGTGGGACTCCCAATCGGCTACGAGAATCTCGACAGCTTGCCTTCGCGAGACATGCTCGGAAAATTCTACAGCGCTATAAGCGCGCTTCAAGACCCTCTTGAGCACCACCTCGAGGAACACAAGCCTCCGCCAACTTGCATAATCGCAGACAAGTGTCTCTACTGGACTTCCGAAACGGCGCGGAAGTTCGGAATCCCTAGGATCGTTTTTCACGGCATGTGTTGCTTCTCGTTGCTGAGCTCTCACAACGTTAAACTTCACGGTGCTCATCAATCGGTCACTTCTGACTCCGAACCATTCGTGGTGCCCGGACTGCCTCAGAAGGTCGAGATCACGAGAGCTCAGCTGCCTGGAGCTTTCGTGGCTCAGCCTGATCTGGACTATGTCCGGGAGAAGATGCGAGAAGCCGAATCGAGTTCATACGGAGTGGTGGTGAATAGTTTCGACGAATTGGAACGTGGGTGCGCCGAGGAGTACGAGAAGGCTCTGGAGAAAAAGGTGTGGTGCGTTGGGCCGGTTTCTGTGTGCAATAAGAATGAGCTGGACAAAGCTGAGAGAGGTAACAGAGCATCAGTTGGAAAGAGTCAGTGCCTCGAATGGCTCAACTCGATGCAACCGAAGTCTGTTATCTATGCCTGCCTTGGCAGCCAGTGCCGTCTAGTTACGGCGCAGCTGGTTGAACTCGGACTGGGTTTGGAAGCATCTGGAAAGCCGTTTATTTGGGTGGTCAAAGCGGGAGAGAACTTCGCGGAGTTCGAGAAGTGGTTAGAGGAGGAAAGATTCGAGGAAAGGATCGACGGCAAGGGACTCGTGATCAAAGGCTGGGCTCCACAGCTTCTGATTCTTTCCCACCCAGCTGTTGGAGGATTTCTAACCCACTGCGGCTGGAACTCGAGCATAGAAGGTGTTTGTTCTGGGTTGCCAATGATAACTTGGCCTCTGTTTGCCGAGCAATTCTTAAACGAAAAACTAGTAGTGGAAATCTTGAAGATTGGAGTTGGGATCGGTGTGGAAATTCCGGTGAGATGGGGGGACGAAAAGAAAGTGGGAGTGTTGGTGAAGAAAGAAGGAGTGAAGAAGGCTGTGGAAATGGTCATGGATGGGGGAGAAGAAGGCGAAAACAGAAGGGAAAGAGCTAGGAAACTTGGAGTCCAAGCTAGAAAGGCTACTGAAGAAGGAGGATCTTCTTACATGAACATTTCAGCTTTGATCCAAGATATAATTGGCATAGCCACGCTCAAAAAAAGTTTTTAAAGCTCCTGCAGCAGATTGGATTATAATTCTAACCGATTTAAAAAGTTCAATTAGTAAATAAATTTTGAAAAGTGAAAACACAGCACGCATATAGTGCGTATATGTGTGATCTCTTCAGTATACGTGTTAATTAATTATCACTGAGATTATGGAGAATTTATTTCGTCTTTTATTTAAATTTTATACACCGTTCAAGTTCTTTGACTTTATAATAAAATTAATCAATATTCGTGTGAAAAATCTTTCCCAGATGCAACCGCTGAAAAAAAATGCAAAGAACAATGCTGATCGCGTCAGGTAGATTTTTCCGCGAATCTGAAAATAAACAATATATTATTTTTTTTTGCATTATAAAAAAAAAAAAAGGAAAATAAACAATATTAACTGGCGCTTTCAAAATCGTATAGTTTTTCTCCTTATAATTATTTACTTGTGGAAGGATAATATGGTTTATAGCAGTACTGGTCCACGTAATTAAACAAATCTGACTTTATGGTCGCAGGTTCGCATGCAACTGGACAATTGGACATGCAGTTTCGTAGTATGAGAGCTTTGCTTATATATAAAATCTATTTACACGCTACCTGACTCATGTCAGACTGCGTAAAAAAATAATTAAGCAAATTTTATCAAATCTACTTAACGTGTAGAAGTGTCAATTTTGGGTCGATGTTTTCCAAGAAATTTTATAGCAACTTATGTACGAGCCGATCATGACCATATATTGTCCACATGCATTCAAAGCCTTACATTATGGTAGAGGTCGGTGTCCAAATTATATGTAATTCAAAATTAAAATGGATACAAATATTTTATGATTTATATGTAATTAAGTGCCAAAAATCGTCATCTTATCATGGAGATTAACACCCATTATGAGGACTATATATGCTCAATCTTACATTATAATCTCATATGAGGAAGAAAAAAAGTATAAATAAAGAAAGATAACCTCAATATACGTTTCAATTTTCATCAAGAACGGGACAAGGTGCTTGGTTGTATACAAATTAAATAGAAACTCCAAGGAAATTGTTGAGAAAAAAAATATCAAACAAGAGAAAAACACAGTATTTACGAGGTTCGGCAAAAGCCTACGTCCTCGGCTCCAGTGGGAGCAGTCGCTATATTATTAAAGTGTTTGAAAGAATTACACACCTAAAACCATATCTAACTCTCCAATCTCACACTACACAAACACAGAAGAATAACTAACAAGTTATCTCTGCAAATACAGAACGAAGAAACCCTAGATCACACAGAAAGACGAAGGAAGAAGAAGAACACATAGATGACTCTTCGCTCACACACAGACGACTCTTCGCTCACACTTGTACCGCGGCTAACCCTAACAGTAGCGATGAATATATACAGGTATCAAAAACACGCAGATGTCACATGCCGCAACTCGGGCTGGATATCACGTGGGCTTTGATACAAGAGGCAGAACAGAACACTGGGCTTAAGTAACAAATAGTAACAGGCCTGCAAAACAGAAAGAGAAAGTCCAATATACAAAACGACACAGTATGGACAATTTAACAGAATATGTAAATGTGAATTAAACATAACAATTCTCCACCTAATTCACATTCACAAAAACAGTATAATATAGCAACTACTACAACCACCTTCTTAGCACATAAATTAGTCAAGAATATACATAATTAATTTACTCCTATTCGGAGTAAAGATTTGCAAGTTTTAAACTTGCTAGAAGAAAGAGTTTTGGTACCCATATCAGCAGGATTGCACTCAGTTGGAATCTTTTCTAACTTAAGAACATTTTTAGCAAGTAAATCTCGAATAAAATGATAGTTTACTTGTATATGTTTTGAACGTTCATGAAAAACAGGGTTTTTAGACAGATGAATAGCACTCTGACTGTCAGAATATAAAACTACTTCATGTTTCAAAACATTTAATTCAGATAACAACCCTTTAAGCCAGACAACTTCTTTTGTTGCCTCAGTAACAGCAATATACTTAGCCTCAGTAGTAGAAAGTGCAACAACTAACTGAAGTTGAGATTTCCAGCTAACACAGTTACCACACACAGTAAAAGCATAAGCAGATATAGATCTTCTATTATCTCTATCCCCTGCATAATCAGAATCCATGAATCCTACTAATTCAATTTCATTTTGACCTCCTTTGTAAACCAAACCTTCAAACTCAGTGTATTTCAAATATTTCAACAACCATTTCACAGCCTCCCAGTGAGGTCTGCCAGGATTAGACATGTATCTACTCAGAACACTAATAGAATGAGAAAGATCAGGTCTTGTACAAATCATCATATACATAACAGATCCAATAGCATTACAATAAGGAACAGATAGCATATCTTCTTTATCAAAATCAGAAACAGGACATTGATCACTTGATAATTTAAAATGATCTCCCAAAGGCACATAAGCAATTTTAGAAGTATTCATAGAGAATTTAGAAATTACCTTTTTCAAATAAGATGTTTGATTAAGTTTCATTTCAAGTTTATGTCTGTTTCTAGTAATACTAATACCAAGAATCTTTTTAGCATGGCCAAGATCTTTCATATCAAATTCGGTTTGAAGAAGAAGTTTTACATTTTCAATGACAGTAAAATTGGGACCAGCAACTAACATGTCATCAACATAAAGAAGCAAGAAAACAGCTTTATTGCTAGACAAATCTCTAAAATACAGACAGCTATCAAACTGACTTCTTGTGAAACCATTTTGAACTACAAAATAATCAAAACGTTTATACCACTGTCTCGGAGACTGTTTTAAACCATAAAGAGACTTTTTTAACAGGCAAACAAGGTCTTTACCATTTTCATTAACCTTATAACCTTCAGGTTGATCCATGTAAATAGTCTCATCTAATTCACCATGTAAAAAAGCAGTTTTAACATCAAGTTGTTCTAGTTCCCAATCAAAATTCACAACAAGAGACAGAATTATTCTAATAGTAGTATATTTAACAACAGGAGAGAAAATTTCATTATAATCCACACCTTCGACTTGAGTAAACCCCTTAGCAACCAATCTAGCTTTAAACCTTATTGGTTCTGAGCTTGACAGACCCTCTTTAACCTTATAGATCCACTTACAGCCTACCATTTTCTTACCCGAAGGAGGAGGGACCAGAACCCAAGTTCTGTTTTGGTGAAGAGATTTCATCTCTTCAACCATAGCCTCCTTCCACTGTTTAGACTGTTTAGAATTTATGGCTTCTATGAAGGACTTAGGTTCACTATCCACTAGATCACTAAGGGTTACAAGGGCATAAGACATATACTCAGCATGTGCATATTTCTTATTTGGTTTAATTTTCCTCTTTGATCTATCCCTGGTAAGTAAGTATCCCGGAGAGGCTAAATGACTAGAACTAGTCTCACTTTGGTTATCATTTCCTTGAACACCTAACCTCATTTGAGTTTCTTCACACTCAGTTTATGTATTCTCAATCTCGATGGAGTTTCCTTTCTCTAGGGTATTTTCTTTTGGACTGGTTAAGGAAGTTTCACTCTCATCTTCCTTATCATTCTCCACTTCAGGGAATAACACAAACTCTCTAAATTCTTTATCTAAAGATTCTAGGACCCGGGCTGACTCTTTTCCTTACAGGGCATAGACAGCTCATTAAACACCACATCCCTACTTATTATAACCTTAAAACCATGTCCCTCTTTTATCCAGAGCCTATAACCTTTGACACCTATAGGATAGCCTAAGAACACACACCTCACACTTCTAGGTTCTAGCTTACCCTCCGATTGGTGTGCATAAGCTGCACACCCAAACACCCTTAGTCTGCTAAAATCTGGTCTCTTCCCAGACCAGACTTGCTCAGGAATATTAAAATTTAGCACAGTAGAGGGAGACAAATTCACAAGATAAGCTGCAGTCATTACAGCTTCACCCCAAAAAACAGTAGGCAAACCAGAGGAAATCAGCATGCATCTAACTTTATTTAACAAAGTTATATTCATTCTTTCAGCAATGCCATTCTGTTGTGGTGTGTGCTTAACAGTTCTGTGTCTTATCATACCAACAGATGTGCTAAAATTGTCAAATTCAGAATTACAAAACTCTAAACCATTGTCTATTCTTAAAGTTTTTACAAATCTATTAGTTTGGTTTTCAACAAGAGTTTTCCATTCTTTAAATTTTTGAAATGCTTGATCTTTAGACTTTAAAAGACAAATCCAAACTTTTCTTGAAAAATCATCAATAATGGACATAAAATATCTATTTCCTGATTGAGTTTGGGTTTTAGCAGGGCCCCACAAATCAGCATGCACATAATCAAGTATGAATCTAGCTCTTTTAGGACTAGAATTGAAACTTAGTCTATTCTGTTTTCTTAAGACACAGTTCTCACAGAAATCAAGCTTATTCATTTTATCATTTCCAAGAAAGTTTTGTTTATGCAAATAATACAAGTCATTTTCACTCATATGACCTAATCTATTGTGCCACAACAGAGTTTTATCAACATTAGGACTAATTGAAACATTGTTGTCACCTGAAACAGTTTTTCCAAGCATAATATACAAACCATTTCTTTTTACTCCTTTCATAACAATAGCAGAATCTTTATGAACATACATAAAACCATTCTTTGTTTTACAAGACATACCAGATTCATCTAGCATACCTACAGATATCAAGTTTCTCTTTAATCCAGGTACATGTCTCACATTTGATAGAATTTTAACAGATCCATCATACATTTGAATTTTAACATTTCCAATTCCAATTACTTTGCAAGAAACATCATTACCTAGTAGTACTTGACCACCTTCAGACACATTGTAGGAACAAAAAACATTTAAGTCAGGGCACATATGATACGAACAACCAGAATCCAAAACCCATTCATCATTAGACAGACTTGAAGAGACCATTAACACTTCAGCATTGTTCACATCAATGTTAGAATGAGACATGTCAGAATTACTCTGGTTGAAACCTATCTTTCTATCCTTTTCATCCTTTTTCTTTTTAAAACAGTTTTGGATGTAATGTCCTTGTTTCTTACAGTAATAGCATTTTCTGTTTGAAACCTGTGATCTATTCTGATTTTGCTGTGAATTAGTCCTAGGGACAAACCTAGGTCCAGTTCTGCCACTATTAAAATTATTGTGACTTACAGGTCTTTTAATGAAATTTTTACTTCTAATACTAAAACCTTCAATTTTCGAGACAGATTTTAATTCTAAATCCTTAGACCTCAAAGCAGTAACAACCATATCAACAGATAAAGTATCTCTACCATATTTAATCACATTTTTAACATCTTTATACATTTCAGGCAAAGCATTTAGCAAAATTACAGCATTATGTTCATCAGAAAAATTTACTTTACTATTAGTAAGGCTTAATAAAATACGATTAAACATGTCAAGATTTTGATCTAGATCTTTAGAAGTATCCATTTTAAAACTAAAAAATTGTTCAAGCAGGTATATGCGATCAGGCAGAGATTTTTCAAGGAATAATTTTTCAAGAGTGGTCCACATTTCAAGAAAGGTTTTCACGGTACTTACCTTTCTCAGAACATTGTCAGACAGATGTAGTATGATGGTACTTAGGGCAATCTCATCAGTCTCGGTTTTCTTATCATCCGAGACAACACTGGTAAACGAGAAATCAATAGCCTTAGCTACTTTCATTTGAGTAAGCACAGCTTGCATCTTCCTACGCCAAAGGAGAAAATCTCCTTTGCCGTTAAAGATTTCAACATCCACACGAGTTGTCATTTAAGCAAAGAGCAAAGAAAAAAAAATATTGACTTTACACAGAGAAAGTAATAATACAGAGTAATTACAAAACAGAGGAAAAAAATAATCAGTAAAACAAATTTACTTAGAGTAAACAACTAACCAGAATGAAAAACGTATTCACACAGAGAAGGATAAACACAAAGTAATTACAAAACAGAAATAATCGGTAAAACAAATTTACTCAGAATTAACAATTAAAACATAAATTAAAGAAAAATTCAGAGAACACCCAAGCAAATTATCGAAATCAACAGAAAAGTTGATTCCGTGAGAAAGAATATTTCCAAATAACTATTACCCTAGGACCTCAAGGAACGGAAAAACTGGCTTAAAGGAAGTTCGGAAAAAATTGAGACAACTTATCAGTTTTTCTGAACAAATCAAGAAGAAAAGAAAAAGACACTAAAATCTTTAAGCAAGATAAATTGACTCAGATTCTCCAAGAAAACAACCCAAAAACCTAGACTATCCAGGAACCGAGATCCTAGGTTCTTTAGAAAATTTGGAAACCACACAGAAAAGGAAAAAAGCACATAGAGATTCACACCAACCTTTACGGACCTACATACAAGATGCAGAGCCTTCTCAGATTTATGCGAAACATAAAATCACAAACATACACAGTATAAGATTTTAGTAAAATGATATTAGAGCAAAAAACTAAAACCAGACGAAGAGATGAAGTAGTAAAGATATGGAACATTAAACGGCACAGAAAACCTTCTACACTTGAAGATGGCTCTAATACCAAATGTTGAGAAAAAGAGATATCAAACGAGAGAAAAACACAGTATTTACGAGGTTCGGCAAAAGCCTACGTCCTCGGCTCCAGTGGGAGCAGTCGCTATATTATTATAGTGTTTGAAAGAATTACACACCTAAATCCATATCTAACTCTCCAATCTCACACTACACAAACACAGAAGAATAACTAACAAGTTATCTCTGAAAACACAGTATGAAGAAACCCTAGGTCACATAGAAAGACGAAGGAAGAAGAAGAACACACAGACGACTCTTCGCTCACACAGACGACGACTCTTTGCTCACACTCGTACCACGGCTAACCCTAACAGTAGCGATGAATATATACAGGTATCAAATAACACGCAGATGTCACGTGCCGCAACTCGGGCTGGATATCACGCGGGCTTTGATACAAGAGGCAGAACAAAACACTGGGCTTAAGTAACAAATAGTAACAGGCCTGCAAAACAGAGAGAGAAAGTCCAAGATACAAAACGACACAGTATGGACAATTATCAGAATATGTAAATGTGAATTAAACATAACATCAGTGTTATTATATTATGTAAATTACAAGTTCTCTTGTAATGGTCTTGCCCATCCTCTATTGTTTAGTTTCTTACTCCTATTTTATTTTTATTTTTTATAATTCATTATTGTCAGAGCACACTGGATACTCCTTTAGCAATTGGCCCTTTGGTTTCTTGCTGGGTTTTATGCAAACTAATCACTTCTCTGAAGTTGCACTGGACCATGTAAGTTTCTATATACATTCCCTACAGTTTTTGTTTGCATTAGCAAGTGAAAAGCTTCTTGAAGTATAATCCCAAGCTGTGGGTGTAATTTCTAAGAGTGGTCATTAAACGGGACGAATGTGATCAGGGACATTGATTATTTATTAATTTATTTTTTCTTTGGGAGGTAGTTGGGAGAATTTATTCAGTACAACCACTTAAAAATGATTGTACTAAAACAAACAGATCTGTAAATGAAGTAACATTGTTTGTAAATGAGATAACATTACTTTTAAATGAGGTAACATCGTCCGTAAACGGAGTAACATTATCAAAATCTGTGATGAGATAATATTACCTTTAAATGAAGTAACAAAATTCTTAATGAGATAATGAGTATGTTACTTCGTTTATAGACAATATTACCTCATTTACAGATAACGTTGGTTCATTTATGAATCTGGTTGTTTCAGTATGACCATTTTAGTGGTTGTACTGTAGAAAAAGCCGGCAGTTGGGGGTGTTTGAAATGGGTTATGGTGTTCTGTTTTTCCATAGCATCTATATGGAAAATACTGTGGTATCTTGGTAGTGAAACTGATGGATGGTTGAAAAGGCTAATCGATTACGACAATTATTCTGTCAAAATTAAGATTGTAGTTTCTTTTACGGCACCTATTAGATTAAGTGTATCTGTTTTGTGACTGCAAATGCTTTTGGCTTGACCTTTATATGTTTAGTCTAGGTGTTTTTCATTAAAAGCTTTTCACTTTAATGCCATGGAATTGTTTTATGTAGGCATCCATCATATAGTCAAAATGGAAGTCCTTGGATGAAGCAGGGGGGACAGACTTTGAAAAAGAATACTCGTGCTGAATTTCTTAGCAGGTCCAGCCCACAGGATAAGATTTGGAACTCTCGAAGAAGTCCATCTACTTTGCTTGACTCTCCTGTCAAAGGTATTACATCTAATTGTTGGCTCTATTTCTGATGCATTTAAGCACATGATTGCATTCTTCTAAATATCAACTAATTTTATTATCTTACGTTTGAATTTCTCATAAACTATGGTAGATACTGGGTTGCATATCTGTTAATGTTGATCAATAAATGCAAAATATTATGCACATCGACTATCTTTTCAAAGACAACAATGTGAATTC
Organism: Ochetophila trinervis; assembly: GCA_003254975.1. Taxonomy (NCBI): domain Eukaryota; kingdom Viridiplantae; phylum Streptophyta; class Magnoliopsida; order Rosales; family Rhamnaceae; genus Ochetophila; species Ochetophila trinervis. The sequence goes on from QANX01004751.1 coordinate 28,377, forward strand.
TGCAAGCGCCTCATCAGTGCTAGGAAGTCAGATAGGAAGGGATAAGAGTCGTTTTTCATTTAATTGACCATTCAGATATAACTGTTAGAGCCTTAAAAGGTAATTTTGCTTTGGCTTCGCGAACCAGTCCAGTAACCATGTCACATATGCTCTACATTCACCAAAATAGGAAATGTCAGATATGTTCTGCTACATTTGCTGCATTTGTGTGGTTCAAATGTAATTTCCATTTTTTTTTTTTAAAAGAAAGTAATTTCCTTTTATACTTTTGAGGCAATGCATTTAAGTTGCTGTAAAAAAAAAATAAATAAATAAATAAATAAAAAAAATTGCACTATTGCAATCTAAATTTTTGGGGACGTGTTTACAAAATGTCAGTATGTATCCGAAGCAGAATTCTAATAATGTTGATTTTTTTTTTTAATTTTTAATTTTTTGTTTGCTTTATTGATGGGGGTGGGAAATATGAACTTTGCTTTGCATGTGGTATTCAAAATGGTAGACCAATGGGCAATTTATTTATAGCACATAAAAGAATTGGTGGTATGAATCTACACCGCTAAAATTACCGTTCCATTTTCTCTTTACTCATTTTCATTGCAAAACCATTGAGTTAATTAAAAAAAATATCTAGAGAATGAACTTAGTTTCACAGGAATGGATTACATAATATCATCAAACATATTTTACATCTATATGGCTAGAACTTTCCTAGTCTTTCTATGAAGTATTGCCGAGAAGCTGACTAGGACTTGGTCATCATCACCTATATAAGACTTTGCGGACTTGAAAACGTATTAATTATAAGTCTCTATATATGTTAATGATGGAGAACAGGAAGAGGGTTAATTAAGCCACACATCTCAATCTCTCAACTGGCAATCTATTAATCATGAGTAGATTATCCCTTCATTCCAACTAATTATTATGTACAGTCATACTTTATTATTTTTGTAAATTTTTTGAACAGTAATACTAATATCATATAAAGAACGTATTTGGGATGTTGACATTTCAAACAATATCTTTTAGAAAAATCTATTAAAAAATAGATTATTATCACTGTAAATTTTTAAATTATATTGCAATTTATATTTTGTTTTAATTTATTTTTCATTTCAATCTTCAAATTTATATCCGTGTATTACTGTTAGTCTTTTTTATTGCTTCTGTCCAATTTCAATGTTATAATGCATGTATGAATCATGTTCGGTTACTTTTAAAGGCAAAATGTATAATTTTGTATCCTTTCACTCTCATCCAGATGGGCTGTCTCTCTCCTCCACGCAGTGCCTCCTCACTTCAAGCCTCGTTCAACATTTTCTCCGCCTAAACATAGAGGAAATAATGGCCCAAAGTCAAAAAAACAGACTTACAAACCAAAAAGTCAGGTTCCAGAATACTAATAAATTTGGGAAATGCTCTAGTGGGTGATCTTATCCATTAAGTGGTGAGCGATGTCTTCCACTGTAGCAATCTAATGCGTATAATTATGCACATCTAATGGTTATATTAGATTGTCCCTTACCAAGTTGTGAGCAATGTACTCCACTATAGAAAAACGATTAAATATATACACAAATATAGATTAATGGGATTTTGATATAGTAAAGACACGGTGATAAACATATTGTAAGGTCATCATATGCAACAAGCCATGTCGTTGCTATCCATGTTGATTGTCACATAGATTATTAAATTATCAATCAAACCTTAAAAAAACGCTATTAACATTTTATAACAATTACCGATAGATTTTATGCAAATTTGATTGGTTGTTACTTCTTTAATTATAATTTATTTACAAACAATTAAAATATATTTAAATGAATTGACATTATTTAGATGACGTGTCTTGCCTGCATCCTTACTATATTAGAATTGTATATACACACATACACATATAATCCTTCTAGGGTCAGTACATGACTTATCAACTTTTGGATTGCTTTAAATGCTGAAATTTAATGAAATCTTGGTGAAATATATGAGTTTCGTAAAATACTAAATATATCTTAGAAGGGCAAAATTGAATCTGAGGGGCTCATTTAAACCCCAAATATATATTTATATTTCAGCCTTTGCAGTAATTTAAAGGCTGATAAGTAACATTTTAATAATAAAACGAACAGAATGTCTTGACCGTATAATTTATATACATGAAAAATATTATTATCAAGATGTTTTGATTGAAATTTCATCAGGTTTGTCACAAAAAGTCTATTTTAATGACAAAACTGAAAATTATCATCACTAAAAATATACTATTTTGTGATGACAATTTCAGAATTGTCACTAAAACATATTTTTTAGTAATAGTCTTGATAATACTATTACTATATATATATATATAATTACACTGTTGTAAAATATACATGACAGTTTTAAAATGCAGACTACCACTACAAGAAAAATATTGATTCAAATTAGTATTTACGACGCATTTTATGACTAACGTCGTATTAGATATCAAAGACGGCGGAATTTGGAGTAATATATATTTAGTAATTTTTTTTTAAACAAAAACATCGAGCAAATGGTAAAACGTCGTCTTAATTACGACGCACAACAAACAACCGTCATCAGTGCAATTAATAAGAAATATGTAAAATCTACATGGCACCGACGTGGCTACTTAAGATGACGGTTTTCCAACGTTGTCTAAAAATATAAAACACGACGGTCAAGACCATCGTCTTTAAGAAAACGACACCGTTTATGGTTCCAACAAGGATGAACAAAGGCCGTCGTAAATAGTGACCAACAACGACACACGTTGTGCGTCGTCTATACACCTATCCCAACGCACAATGTAAAACAGTTTACTACACAGTAAAAAGGAGCTATTCCCAACCAACTGGACTGCTGTTAGAGAATCCGAAACCAGCTCCCCATTCCGAAAACCAGCATGCTTATCTAAGGATATCTACATATCTTGCTTTTGAAGGTTTATAATTACTTAATTATAATATGTTAACAATCAACAAATATTATAATTTAATAATTAAATGATCAAAAAATAAATAATATTGCATCTTAGGATTCCATGTATACCCTTATATACATCAAATTATAATTTAGTATACAAGAAAAAAATATGGAAAAAAGAAAAAGAACATGTAAATACATATGTATCACAATTGAGAGTTCAACTATGCAAAAAAAAAAAGCTACAACACGATTAATAAAGTAGGTCATAAACCAATTAATAAAAGTCATTACTACAGAAAATAGCTATCGACGACGGCCTTACTTTTATATAGACGTCGGTGAAAAAGAGAGCTGTCGTTAGTAAAATAAGACGACGGTTAAAAAACATCAACGACGGTTTCAACCGTAACCGTCGTCCAAAGTTACATAAAAAAACGACAGTTAATTCATCAACCGTCGTTGATAAAACACTAAAATACACGTGGCAGCAACGTTGTGGTCACGTGTATGTTGAAGAGTATAGACGACAGTTCCTAAAGGAACCGTCGTCTATTATTAAAGTATCGACGACGTTTCCTTTAGAAAACGTCGTCTATTATGTAAGTATAGACGACGGTTCCTTTAGGAACCGTCGTCATTAAGTTTCCAATTTTCGACGACAGTGTTTGTTTTTAACCGTCGTCCTTTTGTGTATATTTGTCCACATGGCACTCTTACGTTTAGTCTCTGAAACCTTCAAAATAGCCGTTGCAAAAGTAGCCGTTGCAAAAAATATAGCCGTTGCAATTTTTTTTTTGCTTATATATTTTCATTTTTGTTCTAAATCAAATTCACTAAATTCATTTCTCCCATAATTCTTGTTCAAATTCTTTTAGTGGTGATAAAAAATATTCAAATAGCATTTATTTAAGATTTAAGTCATCAATTTATTGAAGCTTAAAATCGATTTGTGTAAAAAAGCTCACTATCAAGGTAAGTAATTTTATGCAATTAACTACATTAAATATTTATGTTATTACATTATCATTTAAATTAAATTAGTTATATAATTTTATTTTCATTAATAAATTATTTTATAATTATTAGGTTATGAACATTTAAATTTTGCAATGATATATATATATGTATATGTTTTCCATTTATTAAATTTNTATCCAAAGTAAAGTAATGTACCAAATGTTTATAATATTGATCAAAACTTTCCAAGTCATCCATTATGCATCTTACTTGTTTAATTTAGATTATTTTTCAAACAAATAAAACCCCATCTTCATCTTTATAATTTTAATTCAGTATTTTACTAAGATATAATTTAAATTGAAATTCAACACAGTATTTATAGATTCGACCTGAATTTATCATTACTATAATTTTAGTAGATTCAGTAATACATATCAAGGATATAGTCAAGTCGTTTCTTTATTTAAGAGTTGGGCTATAATTAAAGGCATGTAATAGCAACTAGTTAGGATTCCAAGCAACAAAAATAAATAAATGAAAAATAGTAAATTAAGACACCGAAAGTTGTTTCTTTATGGAGGGGTGCATAAAGCCTCACAAATTTGAGGCCAAAAAGTCAACATGACATATTATAGAAATAAGTCTGTTAACATTGTTTTTTTTATTCGATCGAGTCTATACACGTATGAAACACTCATTTTTTATTTGAATATATAAATTTCTAATATATATATATAGATATAGCTTTAAATATTAGCTGTGAACAACAACAGCTGCTTCATTAATATATATAACTTAATTTGTTAGATATGCACAACTCTACCTAGCTATCTCCAATATTTTTCTTTCCTTCAACTTTGATTTTCGGGATACCAACAGGGGTTAGGCGTTTCTACAGTACTGGTAATACTCAGGTATGCTCGAGACACACAAAACCACTCCTGGGCACACAAAGTCTCATGCCTCTTAGAGCAATACCAGTACTGAGAAAAACCTGAACTACTGAAGGATCAAAAGACTAATGTATTTTCTGATGCACCAGATCCCTTTCGCAGGGCAAGTGCAGAGCATACTCATAACATCTCTGATGATGATGAACAAGACATAGTAAAGAAACTTTGAGAAAGAAAAGGGAGAATTTAGCCGAACATTTTCATCGATAGCAAACCAGATAATCTTTATTTGATTTTCCTCTTGAGAAACAAGAGAGAAAGGGGCTCCTTAAATAGCCGGAGAAGGCATCATTACAAACACTTTTACCCGGGGGGGGGGGGNGGGGGGGGGAAGCAGAAAGTAAAAGTAAACTAATCAATTACATGAGGGTAAAAGCAAAAGTGAAAAGTAAAAGCCACCGAAAGCATCACATGCTATTCTGGCTGGGGGACACGTTAAGATTCCTGTAGTCTGAGTCATCCGAATCCAAAGAAGCACTTCGCCCAAAGCCTTTCCACCAGGGTGCAGTAGTAGTATCACGTGGGCTGTCTGTCTTTCACTGAGGTCCTACATTGTGATCCATCCAGGTGTCAAAATGATCATCATAGGGATCTTGGGAATCCTGGAACATGGAGTCTTGGAAGTTAGGAGAAGTCTGAGTGGAATCAGCGGGCCTTTCTGTAGGATTGTCAAAGTCACCAGAAGGACCTAGGTCCATAGGAGCAGAATTGGAAGGTTCTGGGTCGAGGGTTCCTGATGGGCCGGGACTTCCAGGATTTGGGCCTGAGGGAGGATAGTCTGGGATGATGAAAACCTCATCAGGTCCTGAAGGCACATCAAGGTTATTAATTCCTTGAAGGAAGTCTTGGAGTAAAGTCTTCTGAGTAGGAGATAAATGGGTCCTTGAGATAGTAGCCCACTCATAAGCCATTCCTTGAGCCCATAATTTGCCAGTTGTTTTGTTGAAGTAGTATGGCCTATGAAGTATGAAGATGGAGGATGTCTCCTTCTGCTTGTCTGGCGGGAGTTTCCATAAATTCTTGTGCTGAAGAATCTTGTAGAGTTCTTCCCTCCACCATTGGAGGCCGTGAAACCACTCTAAGAACGTCCAGAGGATGGAGTCATGGTTGCCGGTATTTATCAGATGATCGAGGAGAGGAAGGGTAGGGAAGACAAGAGCAGTAGAATGCTTTGTTATGCAACACCATAAATACCATAGAAGCTCATCAGTGAAGGTTAGCCGTGGATCAAAGTAAAAAGGAACCGTAGAATACAGCTTGTCACTCCTGAGATAGGTTCTGTGAGGCTGATCAAAACAATGGAGAACATGGTGCAGATAAATATTTCTCTTTTCTTTTGCGTAAGCAAGGATGATGTGAGGAGGGAAATGGTCATTAAGGTCAGAAGGAAGGTTTCTCTGGATGGTTGCTCGATCAGGAAGATGAGGGGGATTGGCCATCATGACCAGGGGAAAGGAAGATATGTGAGAGACGAGTTTCATGGGAGAAGGTCGTGGGAGAAGATCTGGGATCAAATTTTCTCGTCCCTTAAGATGTTTGACCGAGAAGTCATATTTGGAGAACCAATCCTTGAGACGAAGGAGCTGCTTGTCAGGGAGAACTTTATTTTTAAAATCAAGGACCATAGGAAAGGACGAATTGTCCATGTTGATTAGAAAATGGTATCCAAGCAAATGGAACTCGAATTTCTTGATACCATATTTCACAGCAAGGATCTCCTTGTAGATTGTGTGGTAGTGCTTTTCTGCTTGAGAAAACTGTCCACTAGCATGACCACAATAATGTTTTTTCCCATGTTCATCTTCTTCAAGGAGAAGAGCCCCCCAATAATCGTCACTGGCGTCAGTTTGGAGGATTCGTTGCCCTGTACTAGGGATCTTCAAAGGAGGAGGATGAGCAGCTATCTCCTTAAGGGCCTTGACAGCTTGAGTCTGAGCAGAACTCCAGGAAGGAGGATTTTTCTTAAGCAGGGCAGAGAGCTTGCTCGTGTGTCGGGCGACTTGGGGAATGAAATCCCTTACATAGTTAATGATTCCCAAGAATTGCTGGATCTGTTTCTGAGTAAGATTTTCATCTGGGAATTTTACCAGCTCCTGCGTCAGGTGATCTCCTGGTTGATAGATTCCATCACAGATATGTAATCCAAGGAAATCTATGGAAGGTTGGGCTAGAAAGCTTTTTTGCTCAGAAAGCATGATGCCATGATGCTGGGATATCTCCAAAAATTGAGTCAGCAGAGCCTGATGTTCTGCATGAGTGTTAGAGAACAGGAGGATATCGTCTATGTAGACGAGAGTGTTATTCAGGATAGGCTCAAATATTTTTAGCATTGTTTTTTGGAACAGAGATGGGGCAACCTTGAGCCCAAATGGGAGAACAGTCCATTGGTACTGGGCATTAGGTATGCAAAAAGCTGTTTTGGGCCTATCAACAGGATCAATCCCTACTTGCCAGAATCCAGCTTTGAGATCGAATTTGGAAAAGATTTTGGCTTCATGAAGCTGGGCAAACAAGGGTTGGATCTTAGGAAGAGGAAACTTGTCATCTTTTAGGAAAAGGTTTAAGGGCTTGTAGTCTATGACAAGTCTTTTCTTTTTCCGGATGACCTCGGACCTTTTTTCAACATAAAAGGCCTGGCAGGCCCAATCAGAGATAGTGGGTTCAATGAGACCCTGGGCCAAGAGCTGGGCACATTCTTCACGGGCCAGCCTTAAGTCAGAGGGGGTCATCCCTGGATGGGAAGCCTTTGTAGGATTTATATCTTCATTTTTCTTGAAAGGTAACTGGATGAAGAAAGCCTGATTTCTCCAAAGAGGAGAGGGATGTCGCTTCTCAAAATCTTCATGAGAATTTGCGCACAGGCGAAGAAGGCTTTTCTGAACATCAGAATACTACGGGGGAGCCTGCTGAAGAGAAAACAACTTGGGAATATTAGTATAAGGTTTGAATTGGTTTTTATACCTGATTCCATGAGAGAGGATACGAAGGTGTTGAGCTTGAAAATAGGTATCCATTCCTATCAGAAGATCTTTGTCAGGCAATTTGCTTCCTAACACATGGGTCCAGATGACACAGTCGGGGAAGAATTTGATTCCTATTTTTCTTTTTGAAATCAATTTGACCGAAAAGACCTTGTCATCAGCTGCCTTGAAATACTCTTTATGAGGAACCCATTGGTCCTCTGGTAGAACAGAGGGATTCATCATCGTCTTGTGAGCACCAGTATCCATGTAAGCAATGAGCTTAATAGGGACATCGTATTTGGAGAGCAATAGGTCCACCTCAACATTGGGAATTGGGGGAGAGGATTGATTGCTCTGATGAACTTGATTTAAGCAATATAGGGGACCATGACCATCACTAGAGCTATCTGAAGAAGATTCATGGAGAGCAAAAATGGTGTCTTCATCATTCTGGGATTGTTCTTCAAAAAGAGATTCAAGATCAGTATCTTTATTTTTTCTGGAAGCAAGCTCCACCTGGAGAGTCTGGATAAAGCGGGCAGACTTGTGGGGTTTGTTTGGGCATTTTTTGGCAAAGTGGCCTCTTTTCCCACAAATAAAACAGCGATCTGATTTGCTGTTCTCATCTTGTTGAGTCCGTCGTTTGAAGAAACGAACCTTCTTTTTGAAAAGAGTCTTGAACTTTCTTTTCTGAGGAGAAGAAGAGTACCTTTTAAAATGATGGCTCTTCTTTGTGGAGCAGATGCATTTTTTGTCTCTGCATTTGATCTGGAGATAAGGTTTTTGGCAGAGCTTTTCAAACTTAGAGCCTCTGCTCATGAATTTGGTCCAATAAGAATGCTGCTCACATATTTTTTCTAAGGCAATGAGAGCTTTTTGGTGGATCTCTCCGAGGGTGAGATGGATAAGACCCTTTTGGTCAGAGGCAACTTCCCTTTCTAATTCAGGCTGAATGTCATCAGGCAGGGAAGTGATGTAGACCTGTTTAAGCTCAATGCTGTCGAAACCATTGAGAGCATAAAAAAGTTTAGACATTCTTTGGTAGTGAATATCCAAATCCTTCTTTTTTAAAGAACAGCATTTCATGGCAAAGTAATCCTTTCGGTTTTGATGCTCCTGTGGCTGGGACTTCCCTAGAAATTGGAGACGAAGCTCCGCAAGGGCTTGGTTGAGGGGGAAGTTCAGGAACTGGGGCTGTCTGTATTCTCCTAGAGATTGCCACCAGTCTCTGAGAAACCCAACAGTTCTGGATAAAAAGTCAACAAGGATGATCCTAGGATTTGCCTCAGGTCGCACAGCTTGATTATCAATCCAGGCAGCAAATTTCTTGAACTTGTTTTCCCACTGATGAGGAGGAGTATCATCAAGGCTAAACCAAGGGCCAGTGTTGGGCTTTGGGAACTCATCAGATGGTAAGGGCCCTGGAGGAGTGCTAGTTTCTCCAATATCTTCATCTGAAGGAATTTCAACAGTCGGATCAGGACGAGATTCTTGCCTGGTAGTGCCTAAGGTAGGATCAGGGTCTGCCATAAGAAGATTAGTGATTTCCACAAGATCACCATCGGTACTGTCTTCACTGTAATCTGTGGTGGCAGAAGTTTAAGAAGAATCTTCAGAGGGAAGATTATGATGACTAATAGCCATTTGTTGAGGAGGATGCTGGCCAAAAGTGTGGTCATAGGAATATGATAGAGGAGGAGATTGCATCCTTGGTCCAGGCGCAGGCTGCATCCTGGGTCTCGATGTTAGCCTCCGTGGAGGAGGGGAGGGAGAGAGGTCCTGGGGGAACCTTCTCAAAAGCTCATAGGTCATTGTAGGAGCGGAAGGAGTAGTCAGAGTTGCAAAGCTAGACTGCTGGTTCTTTGAAGATGATGCCCGGGGGTCTCTATGCTTTACATCATCAGTAATCTGCTGAAGTTGTTTCTACATCTGCCTCAGCTTAGCCTCTTTGTCAAGATATTCTTGGCCAAAGGAGCCCTGTCGGATGAGCTGCTGAAGCTCAGTATGGAGAAGCCCTATTTTACCGACGAGCCTTAAGTAGAAAGTTTGAAGTTCTTCAGATAGGGAACCGATCTTCTCGTCAAGATAATGAGAGTGTCCAACAATCTGGTCCAGCTTACTATCAATTCTTTGGAGCGTGTTGGTGTTACTCTGAATGGCAGCGGACTGCCAGTTAAGAACTTCTTCACCGGTGGTGAGAGGAGCAAGTTCTCCTGAAGAAGTAACCTTTTTTTGAAGGACAAAAGGTCGAGTAGGAGCGGGGGCCTTAGGGAAGGCCGGAAAATCACTATCATAAGAACTTTGGGATGCTTGGGATCCAAGCATCATACAGGGGACAGGCTGTCCAATGGGCACATGAGTAGGGATGGACTTACAACTTTGTCGGAGAAGCTCATGGATGGGTGTCCTTGGAGGAGGAGGAGATTTCATCAAAGGAGTAATCCAAGGGGAGTCTGGGTCATCAGGGTGGTGTCTTTTGTAGTGAGCGGCAGGTTTACACCTAGTCACCAGTTTCCTCCTTTCTGGGATGTAGGAATCCCTAGGCATCCTGATACATTCATCGTCAGAATGGTCATCATGACAGTCACAGTCTGTGTCACACCTTTCTGGGGCAGTATCTCAGATGAAATGGCCATTGATTTTATCAACATATATCTTTTTGCCATTTGGGTAGAATTGTGACACCGGAATCTTCCTTTCAGAGGCCACAGGAAGAATGGCCATGGACTGGGCAAAAGGAAGGCCATCAGAGGAAGAAGCTTCTGACTCTGTGACTTCTTCGGGAACCTTGTAGGTCTTCTGGATGGTTCCATCAGGCAGCCTTTGGTAGAAGGAGGCAGGAGCCTGGAGAGTAATAGGGGCTTCATGGGCCCTTTTCTGCAATTTTTCATAATTGGTCAGCCATGTAGACAGCATTCTGTCCATCAATTCCTTTCGGCAGAGAGCGGGAGGAAACTACACGATGGAAGGAATGTGAGGCTGTTCTGCTGCAACAGAAATGAAGGCAGGACCTTTATCTTGGACCGGAAGACAAAGGTTAATAGCATGATCCTGAAGTCTGTAAATGAGCTGGTGATGAATCGTGCCAGCATAGGCAGATCCAATTTGTGGAGCACCTTACATCTGGATTTGAATCTGAAGAGCCGAAGTGAGGTTCGGATCTCTTAAAGGCATGTTGAAGTTTGGATAAAAAGTGAGCATCACGCTTCCACTGTTGAGGGTAGTAGTGATGGTGCCAATGACAGCATGTTCATATAACATGAACGTTCTGTTAAGGAGAGACATCCTGGCAGTAGCAGGAATGTTCGGGCGACCATGGAAGCTGAGGATGACACGGATGGCCCCGAAATGGAGGTGAGAGTATCCTTGATCACGCCACTGATTTTATATAATTTTGAGGGATCTCAAGAGTAATATACTGTTCTTCAGATGTAGCAGGAACAAGGCAATGGTCCAGACTGGTGGTCTGGATTAGCTCCTTAGTATAAACACGACGAGGGGAAATGAGTTGTCGAATGGATCTCTTATGCCTTTTGAAAATGGCATAGGGACTGATCAGAGATTGGATGGTAGGGTCGATCTGGGATTCTTCTGGAATATACGTGTATTCCATCAGATTGGTAATAGTACGGGAATGAGGGGTGAGATTCTGAGATGGGATAGAGAAGGTAGAAGATGACGTTCGTAAGGAGTCATCAGAGGAGGTAGAAAGAGATCTGTTCATAGCTGTAGGAAAATGAGTAAAACTGTCTATAGATCTACGATGAGGTTGCATGAGTAAAACGATTTCTTTCTCTCCGTTACCTATACTAAGAAATGTTCATCATACTAGGACAGAAATGGAGTACGTGGCATTGTTTTACCGATACACGAGGTATGAAGTCACAAGGACAACTTCCTCTAGGTACTGGTTTCCAGCCTTGACCGAAATTTATATATGACATTGATATAGAAATTTATAATATCTAACATTTTTACTCAAAAAATGATACGATATGTTGAAAAAAAATGGGGTTTCGGATTCTTTAATCTTGGGGTTCCGCATCAATTTCTATAAATAGTTAGATTATATGACTGAACAATGGTTAGGCCTTTCTACAGCACCGGTATTACTCAGGTATGCTCGAGACACACAAAGCCACTCCTGGGCACACAAAGTCTCCTGCCTTTTAGAACAATACCAGTACTGAGAAAAACCTGAACTACTAAAGAATCAAAAGACTAATGTATTTTCTGATGCACCAGATCTCTTTCGCAGGGCAAGTGCAGAGCATACTCATAACATCTCTAGTGTTGATGAACAAGACATAGTAAAGGAACCTTGAGAAAGAAAAGAGAGAAATTAGCCAGACATCTTAAAATAGCAAACCATACAATTTTTATTTAATTTTTTCTCTGCCTACAAACGGAAACAAGAACTCCTTATATAGGAGGAGAAAAGAGAAAACCCATCATTACAGATCACTTTCACCAAGGGTAAAAGTAAAATGGGAAAGCAAAAGCAAAATACAATTATTACAATCTGAAAAGCAAAAGCAAAAACAAAAGCAACCGAAAGTAGAAACATAATTATTGCAGGCACAAAAGTAGAAGCCACCGAAAAGAGAGTCACATGCTATTCTGGCTAGGAGAGATGTTGAAATTTCTGTAATCTGGATCATCAGAATCGATGGACCCCATTCCCATATTTATCTTCCAATCTCTGTACGAGCTAGACTGTGGACTAGATGGGCCGACATCCATATCAATATCTTCATTTGGATCTTGAGAGTCTTGGAAGTATTCTGGAGGAACTTGAGAGAGATCTTGGGGCCTGTCCAAGGGAATGCTGTCAGCAAGGTTTTGAGTTGTGGATGCTGCTGGGCCTGAGTTAGATGGGCCTGGGTCATTAGGACCTTTGTCAGGAATAATAAAAACTTCATCTAGACCTGGGCCAATGTTATTTATTTCCATAAGTATGGTTTCAAGTTCAAGCCTTGGAATGGTAGATATTCGCCTACTAGGGATGGTTGTCCATTCATAAGCCATGCCTTGAGCCCAACAGTTGCTGGTGGTCTTGTTGAAATAGTAAGGCCTGTGGAGGATGAAAACAGAAGACATTTCTTTTTGCTTCTCTGGAGGCCAAGTCCAAATGTGCTTATGCTGAAGAATTTTGTAGAGTTCCTCTCTCCACCAGTTAAGACCATGAAACCATTCTAAAAATGTCCACAAGAGAGAGTCATGATTAGCTGGGTTGATTAGTTGATCCAGAAGAGGAACGGTGGGGAAGACTAAGGCAATGGAATGTTCTGTGACACAACACCATAAATACCAGAATAACTCATCAGTAAAAGTTAGTTTTGGATTAACATAAAATGGAACCACACAATAAAGTTTCTTGTCTTGAAGGTAATCTTTGAAAGGTTGTTCCATGGAGTGCAGAACATGGTCGAGATAAAGATTCCTATGGTGTTGAGCATAGCTAAGAATCATCTGTGGAGGAAACTGAAGACTGAGGGTAGAGGGAAGATTCCTCTGAATGGTGGCTCTATCAGGAAGATGAGGCGGATTGGCCATCAAAATTAAAGGAAAGGATGAGATGTGAGAGATCATCTTCATCGATTGTGGCCTTGACAAAAGATCAGCAATGATATTGTCTTTTCCTTTCAAATGTCTGACAGAAAAATCGTATTTAGCAAACCAGTCTTTGAACCTCAAGATTTGCCTATCAGGAAGGGCCTTGTTCTTAAAGTCAAGGACCTTAGGAAAAGACGAATTGTCCATATGGACCAGGAAGTGGTATCCAAGTAAATGAAATTCAAACTTTTTGATACCATACTTGACTGCCAGAATTTCTTTATAAATGGTGTGGTAATGTTTTTCTGCCTGGCTGAACTGTCCGCTAGTATGACCACAATAATGGCGTTTCCCATTTTCATCATCTTCGAGGAGAAAAGCACCCCAATAATCGTCACTGGCATCTGTCTGTAAGATCCTTTGTCCAGTACCAGGGATCTTTAAAGGAAGGGGATGAGCCGCTATCTCTTTAAGAGCTTTGATCGCTTGAGTCTGAGCGAGGCTCCAGGGAGGAGGACTCTTTTTGAGTAAAGCAGAGAGTTTACTCGTGTGTCGAGCAGCATGAGGGATGAAGTCCCTGACATAATTAACAATTCCTAGGAACTGCTGGATTTGCTTCTGACTAAGATTTTGATCTGGGAATTTTGTCAGCTCCTGTGTCAAGTGTTCGCCTGGTTGGTAGACTCCATCATGGATTCGAAGGCCAAGAAAGTCTATAAAAGACTGGGCCAAATGACTCTTCTGTTCAGAGAGCATGATGCCATGCTGTTGAGCAATAGACAAGAATTGGGCTAAGAGAGCCTGGTGTGCTTCATGAGTATCAGAAAAGAGAAGGATATCGTCTATGTAGATGAGAGTGTGGTTCAGGATGGGTTCAAATATTTTTAGCATTGTTTTTTGGAACAGTGAAGGAGCCACTTTGAGTCCAAAAGGAATGACAGTCCACTGATACTGGGCATTGGGTATACAGAAAGCCATTTTGGGCCTATCAACGGGATCAATGCCAACCTGCCAAAATCCAGCTTTAAGATCAAATTTAGAAAAGATTTTAGCCTTGTGAAGCTAGGCAAACAGGGGTTGGATTTTGGGAAGAGGAAACTTGTCATCCTTGAGGAAGAGATTTAATGGTTTATAATCTATGACAAGTCGTTTCTTTTTCCGGATAACCTCAGATCTTTTTTCTACATAGAAGGCCTGGCAAGCCCAATCAGATGTTGTGGGTTCGATGAGACCTTGGGCTAAAAGCTGGGCACATTCTTCTCGGGCCAGCTTTAGATCAGAGGGAGTCATTCCGGGATGAGAGGTCTTGGTCGGGTTTATATCTTCATTTTTCTTAAAAGGTAACTTGATGAAAAACGCCTGATTCCTCCAAATAGGAGAGGGATGCTGTTTTTCAAATTCTTCATGAGAGTCAGCACAAAGGCGTAGAAGACTTTCCCGAATCTGAAAGTATTGAGGAGGGACCTGCTGAAGGGAAAACAGCTTAGGAACATTGGTATATGGTTTGAACTGATTTTTATACCTGATTGCAAGAGGGAGAATGCGGAGGTGCTGAGCTTGGAAATAGGTATCCATACCAATGAGAAGATCTTTGTCAGGAAGTTTGCTTCCTAACACATGAGTCCAGATGATACAGTTGGGAAAAAATTTAATTCCTATCTTTTTCTTTGAAATCAGCTTGACAGAAAAAATTGTCATCTGCAGCTTTGAAATACTCCCGGTGAGGAACCCACTGATCTTCTGGTAAGACAGATGGATTCATCATTGTCTTGTGGCCGCCTGTGTCCATGTAGGCAATGAGCTTGATAGGCTGATCATATTTTGAAAGCAGTAGGTCAACCTCAACATTGGGAATAGGAGGTGGAACCTGTTGGACTTGAGAAATTTGCTCTAATTGATAGAGATGTTCAGGACTATCATCAGAATTTTCTGATGAGGATTCATGAAGCGCAAAGACAGTATCCTCATCATCCTGAGATTGTTCTTCAAAGAGGGATTCTAGATCAGCTTCTTTAACTTGTTGAGGTGAGAGCTCTGCCTGGAAAGTTTGGAGGAGCTTGGCCGATTTCTGAGGCTTGTTTGGACATCGTTTAGCAAAATGCCCCTTTTTGCCGCAAATGAAACATCGATCTGATTTGCTGTTAAATCTCTGGTGAGGCTTTCTTTTGAAGAAGCACACCTTTTTCTTAAAGGGAGGTCTGAACTTTCTTTTCTGAGGGAAAGAAGAGTATTTTTGTGAGTGATGCTTTTTCTTAGAGGGACACGAGCAATTCTTCTCTTTGCATTTAATTTGGAGATAAGGTTTTCTGCAAAGACTCTCAAATTTAGAGCCACGGCTCATGAATTTGGTCCAATAGGAGTGCTGCTCGCATATCTTATGTAGAGCAATAAGAGCCTTCTGATGGATTTCACCAAGAGTAAGGTGAACAAGACTTTTCTGATCAGAGGCGACTTCTCTCTCCAACTCTGGTTGAATGTCATCAGGAAGAGAGGTAATATAGACCTGCTTAAGCTCTATGCTATCAAAGCCATTAAGAGCGTAGAAGAGTTTGGACATCCTTTGGTAATGAATATCCAAATCTTTCTTTTCCAGCGAACAACATTTCATGACAAAGTAATCCTTTCTGTTTTGCTGCTCTTGAGGCTGGGATTTGCCAAGAAACTGAAGTCTGAGCTCAGCAAGAGCTTGATTGAGGGGAAAGTTCAGGAATTGGAGCTGTCTGTATTCCCCTAAAAATTGCCACCAGTCTCTAAGGAACCCTGTGGTTCTGGATAAGAAATCAACAAGGATGATTCTGGGATTAGCCTCGGGACGAACAGCTTGGTTGTCTATCCATGCTGCAAATTCTTTGAATTTGCTGTCCCACTGATGAGGGGGGGTATCATCAAGGCTGAACCAAGGGCCAATATTGGGCTTTGGAAATTCATCAGCCGGAAGAGGAAGGCCTGGAGGAGTACTGGTTTCCCCAACATCTTCATCCGAATGAATCTCAACCGTAGGATCAGGTCGGGATTCATGCCTGGTGGTGCCAGAGGTAGGCTCTGGGTCTGCCATTAAAAGATTAGTGATGTCTGCAAAGCTGTTTTCATCACTGCTTTCACTATAGTCTGTGGAGGCAGAGGTTTGGGAAGACTCCTCAGAAGCAAGATTCTGCTGGCTAATAGCCATTTGCTGAGGAGGATGCTGGCTGAATGAGCCAGGAGCAGGATGTGAAGCTGGAGGAGATTGTAATCTCTGGCCAGGTGCAGGCTGCATCCTTGGTTTGGGAGTGAGCCTTCGTGGAGGAGGAGGAGAAAGATCCTGGGAAAATCTCCTCAAAAGCTAGTACGTCATTGTGGGAGCAGAAGAAGTTGCTAAAGTTGCAAAGCTGGACTGTTGAGTGCTGGAGGAAGATCCTCGGGGATCCCTATTTTTAACATCTTCAGTGATTTGTTGGAGCTATTTCTGCATCTGTCTCAGCTTAGCTTCTTTCTCTATATATTCTTGACCAAAGGAACCTTGTCGGATAAGTCATTGTAGCTCAGAGTGAAGGTGATCAATTTTATCGACGAGCTCTAAATAAAAGGTTTGGAGCTCTTTGGACAAGGAACTGATCTTCCCATCAAGATAATGAGAGTGGCCAACAATTCGATCAAGCTTATCGTCAATCCTCTGGAGAGTATTGGTATTGCTCTGGATGGCAGCAGATTGCCAGTTAAGGACTTCTTCTCCAGAGGTAAGGGGAGCAAGCTCTCCTGAGGGAGTAATCTTCTTTTGGAGAACAAACGGACGGGTTGGAGCAGAGGCCTTTGGGAAGGCAAGAAAGTCCGTATCATAAGAGCTTTGGGATGCTTGAGATCCAAGCATCATACAAGGAACAGGCTGTCTACTTGTAGAAATGGGAACCGGCCTGGCTTTACAGCTCTGTCTGATAAGCTCATGAATGGCGGATCTTGGAGGAGGCGGAGATTTAATCTCTGGAGTGATCCAAGGAGAATCTGGATCATCTGGGTGATAGCGCCTGTGATGAGTAACCGGCTTACATCGGGTTACCGGTTTTCTTTTTTCTGGGGTGTAAAAATCCCTAGGCATACAGACATCATCATCATCGTCGGTATCATTATGGCAATCACAGTCTGGGTCACATCGTTTAGGAGCGGAGTCCCAAATGAAATGGCCATTGATTTTATCGGTATAGATTTTCTTGCCATCTGGGTAGAATTGTGAGACCGGGATTTTCTTTTCAGAGGCAATAGGGAGAATAGCCATTGATTGAGCAAAAGGGAGCCCATCAGAAGACGAGGCTTCTGACTCTGTAACTTCTTCAGGAACCTTATAAGTTGTCTGGATGGTTCCATCAGAGAGCCGTTGATAAAACGAGGCAGGGGCTTGTAAAGTAAAGGGTGCTTCATGCACTTTTTGCTGCAATTTTTCATAATTCGTCAGCCAGGTGGAAGGCATCCTGTCCATTAGTTCCTTTCTACAAAGAGAGGGAGGAAACTGGGCGATTAATGGGATATGAGGCTGTTCAGCAGAGACAGAGATAAAGGCAGGGCCTTTGTCTCGAATAGGCAGGCAAAGATTGATCGCATGATCTTGAAGCCTGTAAACCAGCTGGTGATGAATCGTTCCAGCATAAGCAGATCTAATTTGAGGAGCGCCTTGGATTTGAATCTGGATCTGGAAAGCCGAAGTGAGATTGGGATCTCTCAAGGGCATGTTAAAGTTTGGGTAGAAGGTGAGCATGACACTACTACTATTGAGAGTAGTAGTGATAGTTCCAATCACAGCATGTTCATATAGCATGAACGTTCTGTTGAGAAGAGACATCCTAGCAACTGCAGGGATGTTCGGTCTACCATGAAAATTGAGGATAATACGGATTGCACCAAAGTGAAGATGAGAATATCCCTGTTCTCGCCATTGATCGATGAAATCCTGTGGGATTTCAAGAGTGATATATTGTTCTTCCGGAGTAGCAGGAATAAGGCAGTGGTCCAGACTAGTGGTTTGGATAAGTTCTTTTGTGTAGACACGTCGGGGGAAAATAAGCTGGCGGATAGACCTCTTATGCCGTTTGAAGATGGCATAAGGACTAATGACCGGTTGAATGGTAGGGTCAATTGAGGAACCTTCTGGAACATAAGTATCTTCCATAAGATTTGTGATAGAACGAGAATGAGGTGTGAGGTTCTGGGAAGGGATAGAAAAGGAAGAAGATGATGTTCAAAGAGAATCATCGGAAGAGGTAGAAGAAGATCTGTTCATAGCTGTAGGAAAAGGATCAAAATTGTCTGTGGATCTACGAGAAGGTTGCATGATTAAAATATTTCTTTCTCTCCGTTACCTATACTAAGAAATGTTCATCAAGCTAGGACAGAAATAAAGTACGTGGCATTGTTATACCAATGCACGAGGTCTGAAGTCACAAGGACAACTTCCTCTAGGTACTAGTTTCCAGCCGATATACCGTATTTTTGACCGAATAGATGGCTCTGATACCAACAGATTAAATATTTGTAAAAAGAGAGAAATTTTCACGATTGCATAAACGTTTAGATTTTCTTGATTCAAAGGCATTTTTCCAGCTAGTAATAATATAACATATTTCTCAAGGATTAGTACATCGTGATGTATTATTGAGGACACTCTGGTGTACTTAGTGAGGGTGATTTTGATATTTTATTTCTTATCACATTTTTTAGTTAAAAAAAATACTGAATTTATTAAAACTTTTGTATTTATTATTATTGATAATC
>QANX01004752.1:0-50217 GCA_003254975.1 Ochetophila trinervis
CCATTAATGACGGTTTTTTAACATAGTAAACCAAACCAAACTATTATCTTCTATAAACCAAACCAAACTGAATCAAAAGCAACAATTTGGTTCGGTTTGAACGGTTTGGTTCGGTTTTGTCCACCCCTAATGGGTATGATGATGGCAAGCACGTCCTTACGCTGCAATTGGCGCTCGTGTACCCAGAAAAGCCTGCCCCAAACCAAACACAGATCATTATTTATTATCTTCTTCTTACCTTTCTCAACTTTCATCCCTAGCGCGTACATCACACGCTCCGTAAACCCAACCCCCTTGCTTCTTTCCTCGTCTTACAATCCGGTAAATGTTACAAGTATAAAAATACTCCTTTTAACTCTTTTCCCTCTTATTTCAATTTGCCTATAATTTTTTTAAACAAATTTTCTATTTTTTTTTCGAATTTGATAAATTTGACCATGTTTATCTACGTCTTAGTTATAATATTTTAACATAAAAAAGAAAGGAAATGTATTTCTTTATTGGTATTATTGTTCAAGTTTGAATCAAAATTAGTTATAACTATATAAGTATTTAATTTGAATACAGTGATCAATTTTATCAAATTCCAACAATTATGTATTTTAAATGTAGACTCAACTTGACATTGTAAAATTGTTTTGAAGGGAAATTGCTTCGTAAGAAAAGGTTTAAAATTGCAAATTAAAACATCAATGAAAGTTGACACAATTTATTTTGTAATTGTTCCATTATTTTTCGATTTCACACGTTTTATTATCGGCTTGTTCGACACGCGCTCAAGGTTCGGCTGGGTTAAAAATGCCATCGTAAATATTAATTGTAGTGATTGGCAGCGTGAGACCGTACAATAGGCCCATGGTTTATCTAAATCACGGCCGTTGATCGACTTGAAAGGTCAAGAATTGGATGTAGGGAACAGAGAATTTGACTGTACCTGAGGGACCAAGTAGCTGTAATGTAGCATGAGTATCCAGCAGTAAATCTAGATACCTCATCGTGAACTGACTTTTTAGTCCATGGTTCTCGGGGCGTCATTTGGTTAGTTATTTGCCAAGCTGGCGAGGCTATTATCGTAATAACGATCTCAGGTGAACTTTTGGGGTGACGTGAAAATAAAATAAAATAAAATTGGATCCGCGGTTAAAAATAAATTGGGGTTAGTTTCGTCATTTAAGGATCTTCGTTGGATGGTAATTCGTGAAATTTGGAGAATGGGGTGTCAGTAATGTCGCCTGGTTAAAACAAGTTTTGTTGGTATTTTCATTTTCAGGTGTGACTAATATGGACATTTGGGCTCATGGTTGGTCCTTTAGCCCATATATATATATTTTTTTTTTTTAGTCTATTTTTCTACGGCCAATATTTATTTATTTACCCAATATTAGCAGATAAGTTCATAAAAAATTGAATTCAGATTCAAGTCCAACCTCATCTTGTTCGGGAGATTGGTTAAATTTGTAGGATTATAAACATAAATATAATATTTGGTCATTAAAGATAAATCTACCACAGGAAATTGTAAAAATATATATAAAAAAATGATCAATTTAAAATGTCGACTACTGGTAACATTATTAGTGAGATCATATGATAATTATTAAATTATTGCATCTATTTATGTTTTAAATTTAAATTTAAGAAATTAATATGACAAAGTGAACATTTTTAGATAGTCGATTAAATTGTCAAATAACATAGGATATTAATTTTATTGATATGGTCACTAGTTGTAACAAACACATTTATAGTAAGTTTCATATCAAAGTCAACCTAATGATTTGAACATCATGTCTTTTTTTATTTAGCCATTAATTTTAAAATTTAAAATTTAACTAGTAATAAAATATAAATTTAGTAATATTAAAATTATATTTGGTCAAAATAAACTCTATAAAGACCTAGATTACCATAATTGTTTGTATGTATGTATACGAAGAAAAAAAATTAACGAATATGATCATGTCCACATTGTGAGATTGTTGCTTCTAGACACGTACTTTGATTTTATTGTAACCTCCACACTATGAGGTTGATAAAAAAAAATTAACTCAATATTTATTTTCCCTTTATATTTGTAAATATAGAGCTCTAATTGCAAAATCTTATAAATCAAGTTGCTAATGTGTGCGTTGTTTTTTTTTTTTAATAATAATGCCACATGTATTAAATTATTTATAAAAATACCAAATAATACTTGCTAATATATTATTAATAGGGTGGTATATTCATAAGTGAATCTTTAATTGAATGAGTGAATTAAAAAAATTTAAATATTATCATATTATTTGCCACTCCAATTTGCTAAATATATTGATAACTTTACCATTATTGTTTTTTTATAAGTAATAAGGTATTAGAATGCAATGAATTAATTAGGGACTGTTCATTCAATTTTTATTTTTATTTTTAGTTTATTTTTATGATTTTTGTTAAAAAAACCATTTTTTGTTTTATTTTTATTAAAAATAAAATAAAAACTTGTTTGGTAAGCATTTTGTATTATTATTATTCTTCTTCATTTTTTGTATTTCTTTAAAAACATTACAAAAGAAATTTATACAAATATTTATTCGATGAATATCGAACACCGATTCTTGTCCATTTAGGGATTCTAAATTCTGATGTCACCTGATGATCCTTGATTTTGGCCATATTTAGGAAAACCCGGTTCTTGGCATTATTTGGACAATCTGAAGTCTCAGTCTCGTCTAGGCAGTCCTAAGTCTCAATCCCATCTGGAATGTCAGAAGTCTCAATCCTGCTCGGTGTAAGGACCTAACAATCTGGAATCCTGACCAGGCTTGTATAGACAATACGGGAATGGGCAGTCCGAGGTCCTTGTTCCATATAAGTAATCCCAAATTTTGGTCCCGACTGAATGGTCCAAGTAGTTTAGAGGCCTGACACATTCTGGTAGTTTATGGCCTTTCTTCGTGTGAGCAATCTCAGACCTAAGCCTCGTTTAGGCTATCTTGGTTCTGGTGATGTCAAGGACCAAATGAAAAAATTAAAAATTAAAAATTAAAAAAAATTGAAAATATATATATTTTTAAATAAAATAGCTATCAAACATATATTTTTTAATTTTTTTAAATAAAAATAGTTAACAAAAGCATTTTTATTTTTTTTAAATAAAAAAATTAACAAATAACATTTAAAAAAAATATTACAATACATCCTTCAAAGTATTCAAACTATTGTGATAAATATATATATATATATATATTCAAACTCTTATATAAAAGTCAAAAAAATTGTAAAGTTTTTCATATGCTTTAACGAAATATGAAAAAAAAAAAAAGCAATGAATGCTTATAGCGATTTGCAACTACATGTAGGAAGTTAGGCTTGGAAAAATTCTGGTCATTCAAAAGGCAGAACTGGTTGATCAACAACCTTTGTGACTAATAAGTCTAATTTTTATCTAACTTTTATAGGCCGTATATTTTGTACATAGAGTCTGACAAATTGACAAGCCAAGGTTTCACTATTACTTCCTCATTTTAACTTAACGTGATGAACTTTCTTATCGATGATGTCATTTGCTATTTGAAATGTAAAATTAATTTTTATTTGGCAAGGATATATAAATTTAAATATATATATATACCATTTTAAAATGAAAATCATTATTAATAATTTATTATCAACTATAATTTTACACTAAATTAGATTATTAGTAAAGAAATTTTTGTTGATAATAAATTATTAATTAGGATTTCCATTTTAAAACATGACAAATATCATTGTCAAATTTATATATATATATTATATTCTTTATAAGTAGTTTTTTAAATTTATAAAAAAGTACAATTAACATTTATAGTTAGATTCGTATCATGTCGATCTAATACTAAAATCATCTTTATCTGTTTTATGAATTTTTGAATTATTTTAAATTCAGAGATTAAGAATGCAATAGGAGTTTACATAGATCTAGTAACATATTAAAACTCTATATGGACCTAATTAATCACTAATGCATTAGTAAATCTCAATATCTTCAAAGTAATCTAAAGGTTAATAAATGAGATGTTAAAGAAAAATATTACTAGAAACCTTCAAGCAACGGCGTTGGACCGTAATCAACAGGAAATCAAAAGCAAGACATAACAATTTTACATGGTTCAACAAAGTAAAAACTGTCTACATCCACGGTGCTCCGATCAACCGGAGTCTATGCTATAATCTTAAGGAAATCCAAAGACAATATAACCTAAGAACATTCTACACTCAGTAGAACTTCACAGTATCTTTTACACAATACATAGAACAGATTTACACTCAGTAAATCTCACACTTAACCTCACACAGACCAAACACTCAGCAAATAAGAAGATGAACAAAAGATACAAAGCACACATAACCTCTCTCTCTCTAGAAACCCTAAAACACATGATACAAATCAACCGTCTTTCTGCATCAGAGAAATATATCCAAAATAGTAAGCGGCGTGATCTAACAGCCAAGGAGCAGCCACGTGTCACAATCGCAGACACCATAAATTCAACCGGTTCCAAGAGAAGAGAAAACGCATTGTATCACTAAACTTTATTACAGAATACAAAACAATTAAACCCTCTGATTCTGTAGTGTTTAGATATATGAGAAGCCACTTTAGCATATCATATTACTATTATTATTGATTCTATTATTCTGATTACCAACATTGTTTCTTGTTCTCTGTTTAGAATTACTCTTTGAGTTAAACCTGTATTTCCTATTAAAACTACTATTTTTAACAGCAGGTCTCCCTCTCACAAACAGACTCTCACTCTTAACTTCATTTTTAAACTCTTCCCTAAACCTTAGAGCATTTTCCACTGAATCTAAGGTTAGAAAATGCCTACCATACTTAATTATATTTTTAACATCTTTAAAAAAATCAGGTAGAGAATTGATTAAAATGACAGAGTAATGTTCTTCAGAGAATTTTTCACCAGAATCGGTCAAACTTAGCATTAAATGATTATAAGCATCAAAATTAAATTTAAGATCTTTATTAGCATCCATTTTGAAACTATTTTTTTTTTCTAATAAACGAATACGATCAGGCAAAGATTTAGTAAGAAACTGAGATTCAAGTTTAGTTCAGAGTTCAGTAGTAGATTTTACCTCATTTACTTTTCTAAGCATACTATCGGACAAATGCAGTATGATAGTGCTAAAGGCAATTTCATCCATTTCTACATTTTTGTGTCATCAGTTCCCGAGATATAGGAACCATCGATTGCCTTAGCAACCTTCATTTGGACCAGTACAACCTTCATTTTCCTTCTCCACAGAAGGAAATCTCCCTTACCATCAAAGACTTCTACTTCCACTTTAGCAGACATTATATATATATATATATATATATATATCACAGAGAGTAGAAAACAAACTCTAGAGTAAGTATATATATATATATATATATATATATCAATTCAAAGAACTTACAGAAAATAAGGATTGATTCAGAGTGAGAAACAATTATATATATTTTCACCACACAGAGAAAAGAAAGATATATATAATTGAAAAACAAATTATTCAACACAAAGTAATAAAAAAGCACAAAGACAAATGATCAACCTAAAAAAATAAAAGATTAATCTAGAACCTCTAATTATCTGAAAGAAAACCAGGACCTCCAGCCTATAGCAAAAAACCGGGTCTAGTCACTTTCTTTAAAGAAACTCTTAATTTTCCTAAGGAGACACAGTCACACAGACACTAAAGACAAGGGTAAAGACTCTATGAATCTTTAAAGAAAATGTAAAACCAACAGTTTTCTACCAAAATAGACCATGATCCAAAAGTAGACTCAGAGAAACGAAGACAAGGCCAAGATTAACAACAGAGAATACAAAGTAATAGAACAAAAGAATTTAAACCGTTAATATTTACGAATCTACAGTGTTTCCACTGTAGAGCATTCTCAGATTAAAAGAAAAAACCCTTAGGTCAAATAATTAAAGAAATAAAACAAGAAATTTCAAGAATCAACAAAAAGAATAGGCTCTGATACCAAATTTTAAAGAAAAATATTACCAGAAACCTTCAAGCAGCGGCGTTGGACCGTAATCAACAAAAAATCAAAAGCAAAACACAACAATTTTACGTGATTCAATATAGTAAACTTTGTCTACATCCGCGATGTTCCGGTCAATCAGAGCCTATGATATAATCTTAAAAAAATCCAAGAACAATACAACCTAAGAACATTCTACACTCAATAAACTTCACAGTATCTTCTACACCATACACAGAACAGATTTTCACTCAGTAAATCTCACACTCAACCTCACACAGACCAAATACTCAGCAAAGAAGAAGATAAACATAAGATACAAAGCACACAGAGCCTCTCTTTCTAATCTCTCTCTAGAAACCTTTAACACATGATACAACTCAACTGTCTCTTTGCAACAGAGAAATATATCTAAAACAGTAAGCGGCGTGATCTAACAGCCAAGAAGCAGCCATGTGTCACAATCGCAGACACCAGAAGTTCAACCGGTTCCGAGAGAAGAGAAAACACACTTTATTACTAAATTTTATTACAGAATACAAAGCAATTAACCATTAACTTTATAACAGCACAGTTAATGAAATTAATAACAATAATAAACATATAGTAATTAATATAATAACAAAATTAATAACTAACAGGAGACTCTTATGATAATTTTTTTATGTCAACTTGATGTGAAATTGCATATGTATTATGCTTTTAATGTTGTAACAAACAAGCAATAAGGTGAGCAAATTAAGACATATTTTGTGAGAGTTGGCATTTTTGAGACTATTCATAGACTATAAAGATAATTATAATTAAAATCGCATTTAGTTATAAAAGGATTTCATATTCAAGGGCTTTGAATTAAAGTATAAAAAGGTTGGCCATTATGGAGTCTGATTTCTCAATTTGAGGCGTCTCTTAGTAACTATACAAAAAGTTTAGAATGCTAAAGGTAAAGGTATTAATTGATTTAAATAATGCTAAAGGTATTAATCTACTAACATGTTTATTAACTATACACGTGTCATATGATTTGATTGATTTATATTTAGTTATATTTATTCTTTTAAAAGTCCATTTATACATATATATATATATATATATATATATATATATATATATGCTGCATTAATATGTTAACTGATTAATAAAATAATGATACTTGTATAGTTAGTATATATGTTAATAGACTATATAGTTCTTACAGCATTACTGATTGATTTTTTTACCCATTTCAAGCTCGGAAACCTTCCTTATCCACACACACACACAAAGTAGGAAAAACCCTCCAAATGGTCAATACCTACAGTAGTTTTAAGTATTTAGGGAAAAGGACATGCACCAAAAAATTGATTGTCTTTAAGAATACAAGATTAAAAGCAATTAAAGTGAAATCCAACATTTCTTAATTAGACTAAACAAAGTCGAAATAATAACTTCTTTTATTCATAATATAAAACTACCTTTTGGATTTAAGAGTTGTAAATTTTTAAACTCTTTACGACAGAATTCCATGTTGATTTTCTTTGATTATAAGGGTTTTGTTAGACTTGTAATCTAAAACAAGACTAAAATGAAGACCCAAGATAGTGATTTATCGTTTTTAGAGCATTTTAATTATAACAAGAAGTTAGATTGCAGTTATAAAGAAATAGATTAGTTTTGGAGAAACAGAATGGAAAGAACAAATAAAGTATACATCACAAGCTCTTTTAAGGAGATATATATGAAACCAAAACGGATAAAAAGAAAACTTTACTTAAGCTAACTTCACTAAGTCATCTTATCGCAAGTGCTACTTTCTTGAAAGGCTATTTCTTAGTCAAATCTTCTTTTTTCAATAAAAAAAGAAGAAGAAGATCTTTTAATATTTTTTTTTTGGTAAATATCAGATCTTTTAATATAATCCAATGTCATATCAATTTTATACATCAATGAAACATAATTTCCCTGTAAATGGTTGCGCTAAATGAAAATAAATTATAAGTTATTTTTATTCACCAAACAAAAATAAAAAATTATAAGTTTTTTAAAACATTTTCTTTTAGGATGAAGATAGCCAAGACCTTTATATGGTTGAACAAAAAAAAAAAGAAAAAAAAAAAAACTAATTGCACTTTGTTACATTTGATTTTTAAAGATTGACATTTAGGCGTTTAATTTTTGAAAGTAACAATTTAAGGCTTCAATTTTTTAAACTGTGTCATATTGGTTTAAACTCCAATTTGATCAAACAAACTCATAATAACTTTATCTATGGAGTTACTTTGTTCTCCTTGATTAATATTTTTTTTTTTTTTTACAAACTCTGCTGCAAGTTTTTAGATAGAATTGTTACTAATTTATTTAGTTAACTAATTTATTTAGTTAAATTACTAATTTAACCAATCTGTAACAAATTAAAAAAATTAAAAATCTAAATTTCTATTTTTAAAAATGAAAAGTCTAAATTACAAAATTTTATATATAAGTCAAAAACATATCCAAATACAATTAATCTAAAAAAAATGTTAGAGTATCTACAATGATGTTCTTTATTTTAAAGATCATAATCTTTAAAATAAAGAGTATTTTTAATAATTTTATAAAATAAATAGTGATTTTTTATTCAACTCTAATGGTACTTTTTTATCACATTCTTTATTTTTTTATTTTTTAATAAATAATCAATTCATAACATAAATATATAAAATATATAACCAGCAAAGTAATTTTATATGTATAAAAGAAAAAATATAAAATTAAATATAATTACAGTTGTGCATTGAAAATTACACAACAATAAATAAAGTGCATTAAAAGTTGTATATAGAGAGTGAATTTGGTTCTGCAAATATAGAGAGTCAAATCTCATTCTCTATTTTAACTTTTGATTTTAGAGAGCCTATTAAAATACTAAAAAACTTGATTACTCTTTAAAATAGAAAAATTAAAACTGTTAAAAAGTGCATTGGAAATGATATTAGACAAGATGTTTACCAAAAAAAAATGGTCCATAAAGACGGACAAAATAAGTTAATCTCCTGGGTGGCAAATTTATTGTCGTTCCCTAGTAATCTATTGTGAGTTCAGATTACATCTATATTGTGGCCAACTATTATAAGTTTTTTTTTTTTTTTTTTCTTTTCTGAGAAGAAAAAAAAAAAAAGACAAGATATTCATACTTGGCTTAATAGGTCCAGGAATTTCTTCAATTGCATTACAAGCCAATGACCTATTGCCAACTCTTTATATACGAAAGGTTATGTTTAAATTTTAATTATAGTATTCAGCAAAAAAGAAAAAAAAAAAGGTTATTTGAAATACTAAAACCCAAAATAAATTGTGCCAAGATTAAAATTTAAAAATATATTTAGAATTTATACAAATTTTGTAAAATACTAAATAAAATGAATTATCTATAAATTCATATTAATTTTAAATTTAGCTTTAAATCTCAAGACTTAAAGCAATGAAAACCATAACTTAAGAATTCCTAATTATGATTAGATATAAAATATATAATATATAGTCAAACTCAAACAAAATCTATCTTAATTTTTGAAATCAATATCTACCTTGCTTATTAGGTTTCAATTGAACTGAACTTTATCTTTTTAATAAAAATTAACTGCTATAAAAAAGTAGATCTTACTTAAAAAAATAAAATAAAGTGGACCTTATTTTAAGTTTGACTATTTGTATGTCTTGGTTATCAATATTATTAAATGTCCTCTAATTCTATGATTTTTAGGATTTAGCAAACTAATGCGACATAAAACTGTAATCTTGAGTCTCAAATTTATGGACAACTTCACTATGTGACAGTGTAAATAGTGAAACGTCAGATTAAATTGATGTTATTTGACTTAATTTTGCAGGTTTTGTCTCGTCCTTAATCTAATTTGGATTTTTTATTTGCTTCTTTATGTTCTTACTTTTGACTTCTTTTGGATCTCTTTAACTAATTGCTATTAATGGTTCATAATCATAAATTATAAAAGCAGCCAAGATAAAAAGATGGAAGAAAATGACTTTATTTTTAGATCCCTCTAATTTTCTATTTTTGTACAATTAATCAGAAGAAATTGCGTTAATACCAAAAACTCATCAAAATCCATCATTTTTTTTACACGTCTTCCTTAAATTAATTAATTATATATTTATTAACTTTCAGATCTTGTATTAATTTAACCACATCATTCATTGATATTGAATGCCAAAAGATTAATATAACTACTTGAGTGCAAACTCAGTTTCATTAATGTTTTCCTAATCACTCCTAGTTGCATTTATTACTCTTTTACTTTTCCCCCTATTAAACTTTTCCTAATTTAACACCAAAGATAAAGTAAAACAAAAAAAATGAAAAATGTATCAAATTTATTAAAATTTTGAAATCTAAAAAGAAAAAACAAATCAGTTTTATAGTAAAATAATGGCATAAGAAATATAGTAAAATAGTTTTGTAGTTTTTTTTTTACAAATAAAATAAAAATAAAATCAGTTTTTACAGTTATTAGGGAGAAATTTTAGTTGCATACCAAAGCAACTATATACGATTTCATCCTAATTAAATACTCTAAAATACCTAATTTAAATTTCAAAACTTTAATATAATTTTTTTATTTCATTTTACATTTTTAAATTATTTTGTTTTATTTTATTTTTGAAAGATTACCTATCATTAGAAGAGGTGTTTCTTATTTTATAATTTATCTAGTATCATATGGATTTTCTGTGACTATATTCCAGCCAACTGATATTTTACTAGGATTGGGCAAAAATTGACTGGCATGATGAAATTTGGAAAGTTCGGCGTCCGTGCTAGAAAAATAGATTAAAATAATATATCAATTGTAACTATTTTTTTTTTTAACTAAATGACGCAAATCATTAAAATATTAAATAAAACAAATATATAATAATTTATAAATGAGTTTTTAATTATTTTTATTTTAACCTATTTGGTTTGAGTCAACTTTATTGGTTTTTTTTTTTTTTTTTTTTTTTAAACAGATCGATCTGATTTATAGATTTTGAAATTTTAAATCTGACTCATTCTAATTATTTTGAAAATCAAACAAATTCATTCAAAAAATAAGAAATCTTCAAGAGTTAGCTCGGAAATAGAGGGGAGACCATTCAGGGTCAAAATTTTTTACAAAACTTTGCGGAAATTTTGTTTTTTTCCATGGGGTGGATGGATAAGATATTTTCCCCCAAAAAAATGGGTATAAATTTTATAATTGTTATTGAAAATTTTGCTATTTCTATGATATATCTGTCTAAATTTTCAAATTAATTTCTTTATAATTTATTAAATTTTTATAAAAATTGTGAAAATAATTTAAATATTTGTGAAAATTTCTATCAAAATTTTAAAAATATTAATTTTTTTATAGAATTTTAAAAATATTATAAAATAAAATAAAAATACTGTTTTGTTACTTATAAAAAATAAAAATAAAAAGTAATATACTTTCAAATATTACGTCCAGACATAACATGAGCCATTTTTTCAAATTATAACTATGCTTTCAAATATAGAATAATGTAACGCATGATGAAGATCATGTATGTTGAGATGATAAGTTAGAAATTGGTATTATAAGAAAATACTATAAATGTAGAGAAAGTTGTACAATAAAAATATCATAACAAAAAAATAAATATTTTTCTATAAATTTTATATTAATGAGAGTTGGAAGTGAAGTTTATATTTATGGAATGTCATCAAGTAGTAACTAATAAATACATTTCAAACTCAACCATAAAGGGACAATTATTATGTATATAGCCAACCAATATCATATCAATATTAAAACTATCAACAAAGATTACATGTAATATTAGATCTATGTGATTGGCATATTAACAATTATATATAAAATTATCTTAGAAATGTGTCTTTTAATTAATGTTTCTTTGAACATACTGCTAGAAATGAAGACGAAGAAGAGAGTGAAAATTTTCAACCACTAAATTTTTTTTTTTATGTTGTATTGAGTCATATATAAGTATTTATGCACTTGTATTGTTGTTCAAATTTATAAATAATTTATCATTTGATAATAATATTGTTACTGTCAACGAATGATATGTCTGTTGACTATGAAAAATATATTTTATGTTCAATGTTATTTTTTCAATTTTTATAATTATATTGATAAAATATTCAATAAATAAATATATCTTAAAATTTTATTAATTTTTTTTTATAAATTTTTATTATTTTATTAATTTTTTTAATAGAGATTTAAATTTTCATAAATATTTTTATATTTTAACGTTCAATGTTTTTGTCTACATATATATTTTTATCTTCGCCTTTATCCAGGCTTCAATCTCATTTATAGAAAAAGCATGCTTTGCTAAATAATGAGCAACAAAATTAAGTTCTCAACCTGGGAGTTTTAATATCTTCGCAATACGGACTTATGCTTAGCCATCAGTGTTAGCCAGATTAATGTTTTACTGGCAATCACTAACTGCTACATCACCACCTACAAAACTAGCTTAGAACAAAACTTCAAGAATAGCCATTAATTCAGAAGAGAAAAGTAAGAGCAAAGAGGGAGTGAGTTAAATTGACTTGGTTGATTTAGTCGGTTAATTGACTTTTTTTTTACCCTTCTAAATTATAGTTTAAAAGGAATTGCAAAAAAAAAACTTCTCTATTTTCTCATAAGAGAAAAAAGAAAAAAAAATAATCCTCAATAACGACATGCGAATTTAGAAGAAAAGAACACGGTAAAGTCTCTCGTGTACACATTATTCGAACTCGCCGTCTTTTTATTTAAGGTATCAAATTCATACGGCGTGTCGTTTGGAAAGAACCTATTTTTTGGAGACTTTCACAGTTTTTTATTTAACTTTCAGATGTCATGCCTGTCACTTGAAGAAGAAAAATTCTTTCTTAGATGAGAGAGGCTTTGATATTACTGTCAGTCTGTCACCATCTTTTCTCTCTTCCTCTCTCTATCATTTTCTCTCTCTAGGTAATATTGGCCCCATAATTATCATTTCCCAAGTTAAAAAGTGGGTCCTACCCTCTTTTATGAGCTTCTCATCCAATTTTGAATAATTAGGCACTGAAAATTGAGAGAACAAAAGAAAAAATGATGATGATGGTCTTGATGTGGGAAAAAAGGGACCCACAAGCTGCAATCAACACGTGCCATTGTCCATCATGGTGACGTGGACCAACGAAGTACTTGGGATTTTTATGAAAATGTGGAAATTTGAGGGAGGGTTTGACCGTCACCGACAGCTCCGTCTGTATGGCTGTCTCTGTTACTCTAACTTTTATTAGATTACTATTCCCTAACCCAATTTTCACTGTTTCTTCATAACTATCACTCACTACATATGTATATATTTTCTGTTTTGATAAGGCGAGCCCAGAGAGGGTGTGAATGGGTGTGTTTGGGAACTTGGAGAGAGAGAGAGAGAGACACCACACGTGCACAAACAAAGCAAAGCAATTATTTGAGGACCCACTTGAATGGGTCGTGGGGCCCAGTTACTATTTGGGCCTTTTGTTAAGTTTGTACAGTAAATGCGACTTATGGAAAGTGGAGTTTTTATTTTTTTATTTCTTAAATAGAAAAGAAATAAATGACAGGGGAGTCAAAATATAAAATGTTGGAGGCTTTCTCTTTTGAATAATTAAGTTCGGTATTAATGAAGGTTATATGATTTTTAAGTTTTTGTGGGATTGGGTTTGTGTTCTGTTTGGTTGGAGAGAAAGTGTGGTGGGCCTCACTTTCTTTTTGGTCTTTCTATGTATCAAATGCAAAGTACAAAATGGAAATGAGAATGAAAATCAATGCCACACGAGAGATCACCTAAAAGCAATTCACCAAAAAAAAAAAGAGAGAGACCACTTAAAAAGGAGAAACTGACCCTACCCAAATTATTTTGAAATGAATAGAGGGAGAGAGAGAATTGGGCTGCTTACTGTTTAGCCAACCTTCTTTGAGGTTTTTTTTTTTTTTTTTGCAATGATTTAGCCAGGTCCAAACGAGAAAAATGCCCATCCATTGAAAATATTAAAATTTTGTCCATCATAACTTTTATTATTCATTTTCTTCTCAAGATACTTTTATCTCTAACATTGATATACCTTATCCTTTTGAACCGATTTCCGCCTATAGCTTTGCTACTGTTTTTTATTTTCATTATGGTTAGCACTTTCAAATACTATTTTGTTAATATAGATTGTAAAATATTTTATTTTGGCCTTCATTTCAAGTTTGTTTTGAATGATTAAACACATCAAATTCAACTTCAAGATCTACTCGAACTAATTTGCTTTTTCTTTTTTCTTTTTTTGTTATGATCCTGTTAAAGTTGTATATATGTATTTATATTGTTTGTATATTATGATCTTAGTTAAAAGAAAAAAGAAAAACAAAAAAATCATAGTTTCTCCAAAGTTGGAAATGACCACATCAGACTCTAACCAAGAGTCAGGCACATAGTTAGATAGGAGTCGAGTACGAAATAAAAGCATCATTCCAATTTGAAATAAAAGAATATGTTGGTTCTGACCTCTAGTAGGATATTCCAACTTGATGCAGTCGAAGTACATGGCAGAAATACCATGTAGGGGTGTACAACATCAGTAAGTATGTTGTCCAACTGGATGTCGATAATATTTTTTCAATATTATATGAAGTGCCTTGACTCCTAGTTGAATACTTTGACCTGATTAGTTGGGGTATTTGACAGAGGTACCATGATAATCTGTCAAATACTTCAGCCACGTAGAGGTAGGTGTCCGATTAGGGTTCGGGGTACCTCCTCATAGAAAACAAACATTGACCAGTAATCAGATACCCTGACCCTATGAAGTCAATATGATATTTTTTTTGTTTTATTATTTATTGTACATCATTTTTTATTTTTGAAATGTTTCAACTACAGTATAATGAACTTGATTCCAATAAAAACATCATATGATAGAAAATAGTTTAAAAATGAAAAAGATGCTGAAGATTCAAAAGTGAAAGCCATTTACATTTCTACTTTCCTAACATAAAAGTTTGGTCGTATAACTCCACTGCACAATTTATCCTCATGAAGTTGGTACTCTCCTGCTTAATCTTCAATGTTAGCTCAGCGAACATGTTTTTAATTCATCTCAAAACGACCATGTTGAATTCTCCACTGCATTAAACCCATATAATCAAAACCACATAAAATGTTAAAAAATAAATAATTTTGTAGATTAAACCTTAACTAAAGAGGCTAAATTAACTAATTAGGTCAATTTACTCCACTGACTGATAAGCTTTGGTGTTGTCCAATCTTTTAAAGTGTAAAGTTCAAAAGAGTTGGACAATTCTGGTTGGTTTATGCAGAAACTGGTGATACTCAGTATGATCAAATGTCATATGCAGTAAACATTTTTTTCTCCTAGGACTCAACTCGTGTACCTCTGACATTTGGATTATAGAGTTGTACATACAAGGTTGCAAATCTATACGCATTACAAGCCAGTGTTTATATACACGTTCACTGGCAATAGCAGCTGTAAAAATAGGCAAATGTTAGTATAGTACATTGAAACATTTGAATAAATTAATTACAATAAAAGTAACTTAATCAAATGGGCATAGAACTTACATTGTCACACTTCTATCACAGTCGACCATATTTGGGAGAAGTTCTATCAACATAATAGTGCGAGAAGGAATCATCCACCAATAACTCCACTCCATAATTGTTTGCTTTGCAGTGGTCAAACAATACTTGCTGCAAAATTACATATAACCACAGTTCAAATTAGTATATATGATCACAATATTTTTAATATTTACTAAAGATCTAGAAAATTTTGTATACCTACCCACATATGGTCATCTAATATGGTACATGACTCTGAAAGTGCCTCAGGATACAAGTGAATCTTATTTCTCATTTGGAACAGGCATGCATCAATATGCTGCAAATATAAAAATATAATAATAATAACTTTATTATTAACAAAACATTGTTATGAAGTTAAACTAATTTATTAAAAAGGTAATTTAATCTTTACCTCTGATGTAAGCCAACAACAAGGTCGTAGAAAGCATAAAAAATGTCCTTGATACAAAGTAATACTCAATATATATCATCATCTTATTCATCTTGCTTTTGGAATACCACTGCAGAAATGTAGATTATAGCTTATAATAAGGCTTTGACATCGACCGCAGCTTTTTCATAGCGATATAGTTAGTTAGATTCATCCATGGACTCATAGTAACATCAGTGGGCCTGTACTGATAGCCTGCTCTACTGATTCCTTATGGCAATTGTGATAATAGACATTGTTAGAGTCATCAGTTGTATGGTTCATCAGTGTCCCATCCTGTGGATCTAGTTTACTATGGTCTGCTAAAGTGGTCAAGTCACTATCCTTATCAATGTCTTTATGGACCTTAAGATCAGACTCAGAGTCCACCAGCTCATCTGTAACCAGTGCTAATGACGTATCATGGGCCGATGGTGGATTAAGCACTGGTGATGGTCGCGCATCGATGCCTATCACACATAAATGTTGAACATTATTATGAAAAAATAAAATAATTTAAGAAACTGAATCACCCATTCATTAATAAACATTTCATACATGACTGCTTACTTTTTAAAGGATTGGAAGACACGAGGTCCATATTTTGGCCATCTTGCATATGCAATGTGTTTAGACGTTGCTTGACGCGATCTAGTGGTCCAACAATCATGTCCAATTGTTATATAACCACGAATAAAAAAAAAATTACATTCGAAGTTTTGCATTGTTGTTTACTTAAACAGTAATTGGAAAAAAAGTATATACAAAAGAGATGACACTAACCTTAGTGTCATTGGGCTTATATGACGACGGACCATGTTGGCCATTGTCTGTAGCTGTTGATTGAGGTGTTGAAGGCTCCACTATAGCCTTTAGCTCTACAACTACCTAAACAATTAATGGGGCTCTAAATTAAAATTTGTGATATCCATTGACCGATGATGTCATATAATCCTTGACCATCTTGTCTCTAGTTGGAGTTAAGGTCCAACTTATCTCATATTGTAAGGAAAAAAATCAATGTTAGTTGGTGATAGGATTTGTAAATAAATAACATAGTTAAATAATACTATATTTTATGCATTCTGTTTTTGCATTTGTTCCTGATACTTTTTGTAAAAATCAAATTGTGGACATAAATGTTAGAAGGATGGCATGGGTCGAAATCGTCCATTCCAATTTTCCCTCTTTGCAAAACCCTCAGTATGAAGCATGGAAATGCCTTGTAAGCACACCTACCACTAAATTTTGAATGTTAGAATATGCGTTTTAGCTACACAAGTAAACACAAAAAAGAGAAACATATGCCTTGGCTAATAAATTTACCTATAATGCTAGAGGGAAGACCTTAAAATCATTTATGCTAGATGGATTTCACACTTCATCATGCTACACATCGATTTAATCGTGACCCTGTAGATGTAGGTCTCCTATAAATAGTGGTTGAACTTATCCAAATCCTCAACAAGCCTCACAAAGTTAAGGACTATTAATTTTGGCGGGCATTCCTATAAGCCCATAGTTTGAAAAATATAACAATACCATCTTTATTGTGTCTTGCATTGTCTTGGACATGCCATTTAAAAAAAAATTGAAACAAGTCCTTTGTCGAGATCTTCCTTGACTACTTCAGATGCTTGATGTAGATTATTAAACTCTTTATGTGTTGGATTTCCTTGTCGTGGTCCTTAATGATGGTAGTAAGAGTGGGCATGGTCTAGTTTGGGTGGATTTTTTTTTTTTTAATAAAAATTCAGTCCAAATCATAATTGGCAGTTTAGTTTAATAACAAACCAAACCAAATCATTAGAACTACTCAAACCAAACCATTCATGAACGGTTTGGTTGAACGGTTTGGGCTGCAGCCCATTTGTTATTGTTGCAGACTTACAGCTTATATTTCATTGCACTTCCATTTGTATCATAAATTACAAACAAACTAAAAATTAAATCACATGTTTATTAACTTATTAATAAGACATCAACTCAATTATTCATCTAAATATTAGAGTCCAAAATCCAATTAAAATACAAACTAATGATCTATCATTTAATTATATAGTCCAAACTTAATTTAATAATATAGTCCAAATTCCAAAGCCTAAACTAATTTTAATACTACTGTACTAAGTTCAAACTAAAAATATTATAATTTAAAATCCAAACTAAAAGTATTACAATCAAAATTGAAAATTACATAACACATCACAAACATAAGAAGCAAAAATATCCAAATTGATTTTCGCTAAGTCAACCACATATAATAATAGTCTTTGTTTTCATATTGAGCCATTTATCAAAGCTGATCACTAAGTCAAGAAGAAGCAAGCAATGATGGCAGAGAGATCCATACATATATCAAATACAAAATATTAAAAAGACATAATATTTAAATTAAAGTAAAAAGACAATTATAATTTTATAAATATAGTTACCACTTACCACATTCAATACTGTCATAGTATTTTATATCTTCCACTGGCATTTCTACTTTATGATTTACTTCTATAGGTCTAGAGCACAACCAATTTGGAGAGCAAATCAAAGCCTCAACCATTTTTGAGTTCAATGAACTTCTAAATGCATCAAGTACACGACCTCCCATGCTAAATGCAGATTCATAAGTCACAGTAGAAACAGGAATAACAAACACATCTTTTGCAATTTTAGATAATACTTGATACTTTGTGCTACTGTTTTTCCACCAAGCTAATATATCAAACTTCAAATTTTCTGTAATCTCACTCTCACATGGATCCGATAAATATCTTTCAACCTCATTCTTTGAATATGTAGTTTTAAAGCCCACTTTCATCTTTAGATATCGTGGCCTCTTTAAAAGCAACCAATGCTTGATCTCCTCCATGTTATCACCATCCAGAGTTTTACTCCCACTTGCCATTGCATCAAGCTTTACATGCTGGTTTCCAATTTGTGTAGTACAACGAACATGCATAAACTCACAATTCAAAACAGCTCCTTTCCAATTTTGCAATTTTCTTTTCAAATATTTAAGAGTCAAATCATTTGAAAAAGCACTATCAACTGTTATGATAAAAACCCTCTCAATACCCCATTCAAGCAAACAATCCTCAATCACTTTTCCAACTGTCTCATCTTTATGATTTTCAACCACACAAAAATTTAAGATTCTTTTATGCAAGTTCCAATTATCATCAATAAAATGAGCAGTACGAGACATGTAGTTATTGTTTTGACTGGAAGTCCAAATATATGTGGTAAGGAAAACTCTTTGATTATTCAAAGAGAACAATCTCTTCAAAGAGTTTTTCTCATCCAAAAATATTTGAAACACATCCCTAGAAACTGTTCTACGGGATGGTGGATCGAATTGCAGGTTCAAAGTTCTAGAATACTTTCTAAACCCTCGTCTTTCAACATGATTAAATGCCAACTCATCAACAACAATCATTTCAGCACATGCAGTCCTACATGCTTCTTTACTAAATGTCCAAGCTACTAAATTGTTAGTATCACTCTCACTAACCTTACACTCAAAGGAAATCAATTTTTGTTGTTTATCTTTCAACCTATAGGGGTACCTCTTTGTACTGGTTAACCTAATGATTATGCAACGTACTAGTCCCAAGTCTCTCAGAATCTCATTTATAATCTCGACCACAATATTTACATTTGCACCTATCACTATTTTCAATTTTCACATAATGATCCCAAACATCATATTTGGGCTTGAAAGGTTTTCTCTTGTTGGTTTTAGAATCAAGTTTATCTACTTGTTCTAAGGCTTGAGATACTAATTCTACTTCAGAGGGTGGACGACCATCAAAAACCCATCAGCCTCATAAAACTCATCTAAATGGTCCATCTCCATTTTAAACCTATTTAAACCACATATAAAAACAAAACAAATCATAAATTATACGTACATAACAATCAAACCTCCAAAATTATAGAAAATGACATTCCCAAAATTATGAATAATCAAACACTTATGAAATTTGTCATGAGTTCAATGGAAAATGTAAAAGTCAAAGTGGCCCTTTATCTACATATACATATAAGAATGGCACCCTTTATCTGCATATACATATAAAAATGGCCTTTGCTAGCTATATTACAATTAATTAAGAAAGTTTCTTCAAATTTCAAAATATTATATATATTGAAATCAAAATAACCAGCAACCGAATCACATGTAAGATGAAATTGAATATTGAATGGCGTATCATTTGACCAACAACTAATAATATACATAATATTATATATATATATATATATAGATTTCATATTCCAAATGTACAAAAGTAAATTACAAAAAGGAAAAAAAAATTGTTGAATCGAAGATTGCAAAAAGAAAATCAAAGAAACAATTAAACTCTAAAAAAAAATTGTAAATGGGCATAGAAAAAATTTGTAAATGGGCATACCTACAAGTCTGCAAGAGTAAGAAGATGCTAAGAGACTAAGAGGACCAATGCAAGAAAATCTCTTGGTTTGATAGAAAGCAAAAAATGGGTGGAACTCATCAATCTCTATGCATCCTTAGAAGAGGAATAAAAAAGATATGGAAAAAGATATTTAACACTTACCTTGAATCTAGATCACAATAAGATGGAGGTGAATTTCTATGAAAGATAGAGGTGCCGAGGTGAAGGTGGATGTGGATGTGGATTTTTAAATAGATCTAAGCAGTAGGCAGTGGGAAATTGCCTCACCAAGCAAGAGGAGAAAGAAATGTGAACAATACGAACTAAAAGGCTCCCATTTCATACACTTCGAAGTTCGATCTAGGAGTGTGAGGCTGTGAGCAGTATAAGCTGAAAGGCTACCGTTTGTGGAGGCGGCATGTGGTGAAATATGATGATTGTGTGTAATGTGTATTTTGTCTTAGGGTTATCCCATTTAAAATTTAAATAATCAAATAAAAAATATATATTAAAATTCAAAATTAATATATCATTAATAATAATATAAAAATATTAAAAATATATTATATATTAGTCGGCGATTTGGGTTGGTTCGGTTTGAAAACCACTTAAACTGCAAACCAAACCATTAGTTGCTGTTTTTTACATAACAAACCAAATCAAACCGTTTATCCTTTACAAATCGAACCAAAAGTAACGATTTAGTTCGGTTTAAACAGTTTGGTTTGGTTTTGCCCACCCCTAGTTAGTAGTGAACTTTAACCCATTGACCAATGCAAAATATCTACCAGTGAAGGGCAGACTAAAACCAGAGAGGTTGAACTCCATAACCTTGTGGTCATCACACTCCACTCTCAACAATCCTAGGTGGTCTATCAGTTGGCAAGAAATCTCAAGCTTCTGCACCTCTAGGAAATGGCCAAAGCATGTTTCTTGAAACTCCATCAGTTGTGCCATGTTCAACTTTCTCTTTATGCATTCAATTGCGTTGTAGGCATTACCATATGATTCAAATTTTCTTTGAACTATTCATCATCTTTGAAAATGTGTTTTTGAACACTAATCACATGGGACAATAAAAATAACATTTAGAATAGTATTTGAATAAAACAAAAAATAATTAATTTTAACCTAATCCTCAAAAAACTACAATTACCCTACCCTAGAGTCAGACACCCCATCCCAATAGGGTCAAGGTAACTGACACAAAGTAACTAACTCTCTGTCAAATACCTCATCCCCATGGATGCTTGGTCTTTGAATTGGGGGTAGGGGTTCTACAACATATTAAAACATGTATTACCTTACCCCAGAGTTAGAGACCTCAACACCATATGGTCGGGATAATTGACAGAAAGCAGTATTCTTTTCAATTACTCTGACCCCACAAGGCTAGTTTCCATTTTAGGGGCAGGATATTATCCTAAATATTCTTAAAACACCCCAACCCCATGGAATCGAGGTCTCCGACTAAGGCTCATAGTGTTTTTAAAACCTATAAAATAGCCATGAATCCTATGCCTAATAAGCCAAATTTTCAACTAATTTACTAAACAAATTTAAGAAAAAATTTAAACTTTAAATTTTCTAACCTCAGTGGCCTTCTCTTTCATTTAATCATTGGGTTTCTCCATTAGTTGCTGGGAGTCATTTTTATGCTTATTTGGTTCCTCAACTTGTGCTTGTCTGTGGCTGTTCATCAACATTTTGTTGCTCGGGCATTGTTACTCCTTTTATTCGTCAGTTTCTTTTCTTTCGGACTCAAAATATTCACGGTGTTTACTTAACTCTTGCCATTATGGTCGGTGAAGGAAAG
The DNA here is from genome assembly GCA_003254975.1 of Ochetophila trinervis. Taxonomy (NCBI): domain Eukaryota; kingdom Viridiplantae; phylum Streptophyta; class Magnoliopsida; order Rosales; family Rhamnaceae; genus Ochetophila; species Ochetophila trinervis. The sequence goes on from QANX01004752.1 coordinate 22,275, forward strand.
AAAGATAGTAAGATAGGAGCAAGACAAGAGAAATAAATGGGAGAGAAGATTCGAAGAGTCGAGTTGAGGTCGCTTACGCAAGAGAGAGAGAGAGAGAGAAGAATCGAATTAGTTTTTTCAAAAATGAAGAAATGCAAAGATGAAATAAAAAATTTATTTGAGTACAAGGGTATAATGAGTAATGACTGGTTAGGATAATTAGTTAAGATGATGTACCCCGACCTCCAATTGAATACCCGTCTCCACATGGCCGGGTTATTTGGCATATTCTTTATATGCCCAAATACCTCAACTAAATCAAGTCGGGGTTCCGACTAGGATTGAGACAATTTATTTGTCTTCAAGTCTTCCATTAATAATTAGGGAACAAATTTTTGTTTTATTAAATCTTTAAATTTAATATCTCATTATATTAAATTAAAAATGTGTAATGCAATGTACATTATAATTTCTCAAAAAATAAAAAAAAAATACATAGTTAAACTGATTGTCAACCGAATAAATTCAAATGTGCTTGGATGGTCAAGGTGAGTAAAGTTACATTGATGATAAACTCCATCCATGTCAATCTACATGAGAGAGGCTCAAGCTGTGGAGATGCTTCAATTATAATGATATTGAGATCCTCACAATCTTTCATTAACATTGCTATACAGTTAGCATTGCTAATCAAAGTAACACTTTCAAAACCATGACAATTTATTAGGGTCATATTCTCCATATTAGAAAAGTTAAATATCAAGTTCTTAGATGCTGATGTAACCTCTTCCAACTTCAAAGTTTCTTTTTTCTTGGAATTTCAAATAAAAGAAGAAAATGGTAAGTCGCAAAAAAAAAAAAAAAAAAAAAAAAAAAAAAAAAAAAAAAAACAACAACAACAACAATTCATTGAAATTGAACAGGTGGCGAGCTTTAAATCAAATTTAAGATTTTGCTTATTGATTTTGTTTGTGAGGGCGTTGTTTACTAACCTATTAACATGTACATCAAAGTTTAGACCATAAAGATGAGCCACAAATGAAAGCCTTTCTAAAAGCTTACCTTCCAAAAGATGATCGTCAATAGCAAAGAGAACATGACAAGGAATAATTAGAGATCACGTGCGAAAAATGAATCATAAACAAAATGTGAAAAACCAGATGTTTTCCACATACTAAAGAAGTGCTTGGATAGAATGTCCATTTGAGCAACTTTTTCAATTGGGATTTAGATAACAATATAGGTTATGGCTTCAGGTACCATCAACAAATTGTCTATGGTTTCTATTTTTGAAATTTGTTTGCTAAACTAGAGAAAATTGACAACAAAGTAGGTGAAAATTAAAACAAAAATATAGAGAAAACTGTGAATGCACAAAGTGAAGTTTGCCAAAAGTCTTGAACTATTTATAAGCAAAAGTAAATGAGAGTTTCAATTGCAAACTAAAAACACATAACCCACAATTAATTTAAAACGATTAGTGTTTGGGGTACTTACACATCATATGCTCAATAATTAATAAGTATTTTTCTTCAAATTAAAAATCTGGCTATTTAATATTTTACAAAACGTCGAATTAAAATTGGTATACGACTGCATTAAGTCAGGTATCCAACTGGGATTGAGGAATTTTATTTAATATTGATAAAATACATCGACATTCAATCAAATACTGCCATTTGATGAAGTCGAGCACCCTGGACATCCCTTCTATGGTATTTATGTCATATACGCTAACCGCATCAAGTCAGATTATCTGACTGGAGGCCGGAATAAACAGATCTCTATATTTCATAAAAGAATGGTGCCTTTATTTCATACCTGACTCCCATTTTATACCTCATCTACCCAACTCTAGTCAGGGTCTTCTAATATTGTCAATATTCATAACTATTTATAACCAAAAGTAAGCCAGAGTTTCAATTGAAATTGAAAAGACATAGAACAATTATTTGAAAATGATCAGTATTTTGGGTACTTAAACGCCAAGTGCATAGTAATTAATAATTGATGTTCTTGTTTTTCTGAAATTGAAAATCCGGCTATCTGATAGTTTATAAAATGTGAAATTAATGTTTTTCTCAAGAAAACAAATGCAATGGAAGGAAAGGTGCCTACCATGAATCATTTCCTTTTGAGGAGTTGAATTAAATTGGTATCCAACTGCATCAAGTTGAGGCATGCGATTGGGGTTGGAGCACTTCATTTAAAATTCCCTGACTTCAAGTCGGGGTATCCAACTGGACGTCGGAACCAACAAATCTCTTTATTTTACATCGAATGAGGCCTTTATTTCATACCTGACTCCAATTTCGTACCCTGACTATGTGTCTCACCTCTAGGTTGGGTTCTAGTATGGTCGTTTACAAACTCAAACAGTCTATGCATTTTTTTGAATTTTTTTTTTTTTTTTGTTTTCTTCATGTTTTTCAACTAGGTTCAGAATACATAAACGACATGCATACACTAATATATATAACCTTAACATGATCATAAGTCATAACATTTAAAAAAATATAAAAATAAAATAGCTTGGTAGATCTTAGAATTGAGTTTGATGTTACAATTGCTCAAAACAAGCTTGAAAATGGAGGCCAAAATGAAATATATTTTGCATTCTATTTTAATGAGATGATATTTGCAAGTGTAACTACAAAGATCGAAAATTAAAATTGGTAGCAAAACTAAAAGTGGAGATCAATTAGGAAGGATGAAGGTATATCAAAGATAACGGCATTTTGAAACAAATATAGATAATAAAAGTTGCAAAATTTTAATTTTTTCAATGGGTATTTTTTTTTTTTTTTTTCCGTTTGAGCTCAGCTAAGGGCATTGCCCAAAAAAAAAAACCTTCTTGAAATTACAGTAAGTAAATTATGCAAGTTTTGAGTTACAAAAAAAAAATTAATAATAATTATGCAAGTTTTGATACCTAGTAGCCCAGCTAGCCAAAAGAGAGATACAACTAATTTGCTGCGAATGTTATTTTCTCATAAACTGTGAGCTGGGTCATTTGTATTTTCCCAAAAGAGAAAGCAATCAATTCAAAATGCTCTCAATGCTCCTCAACTATGGAGGAATCCCTTTACAGGCCCAATCTTGAGAAATCATTATTTTCTTTATCAATTTTCGTTATAAATTTTGAAGATGTAAAGATTTAAATTTAAATTAAATTATGACTCTGTCACTAGCTGTTGAGATATAAATTTCACAATATTATTCTATTTCACAAATGAAGAAAGTTTTCATGTCTTTTCCCAAAAAAATCCTAGGTACAAGATTGAAGAAAACATAATATATTTTTGCTTAGAAAATGTAAAAAATTTATAAAGAAAAATCTAATTGTCAATTTAGATGAATATTACTATTGGTGACTTGTGATAAGTTTTGAATACTTTCTAAGAATTCAAATGCACTTACCTGTACCAATTACTTTGGATACCAATTGTTATGGCAAACTGCAACTAGTTGACAAACTAAATCCACAGATGGATAAGTCAAGCAAGCCAATAAAAAAATATTACATAGTTAGTATTATATAGAAATTTGATAAACTAGTAAAATATTTTTTTTTTCAGTCAAATTGAGAAATTAGCTTGTAGATTTATGGCTTACTAAGCTGGAAGTTGTAAATATTTCAAAGAAAAAAAAAAGGTTAGATATCGTAAAGAGTGGGACATGATATCCTATTGTTGCATATTTTTAGATTTCCGTATCATTTGTTTGCTACCTATTTTGTTCACTATTCCTTATCACGCCTAAATGATATAACAAATCAATTGATTTTTCCAGATTCATTGTGGGGTATGAAATACCATCTCCCTGATAATCCGCTTCCAATTTTACCCTAATTCCATCTACTAATTAATAACACGTCTAATCTCCCACTATATTATACATTTTATGCTTAAAAAAAAAAAAAAACCCTCTATGGTACAGGGTTAAAGAATAAGTTGCTGAAGTAGCTTAACTTTTGGAGTATCAAATTCGAATATTCTGTTTGTTTTTATTTCACCGTTTGTTTTTTAGATATTAATTCTTAAGTTGAAGAAACTTTATTGATGAAGTAGCTTAATTTTCTTTCTTTATCTCTCTCTTTCTTCCTTTTTTTTGTTGTTGTTGAATTGTCCATGTACATTACAAATGAGTACAAGTAAAGATTGAAAAAAAACAAAAAGATGATCTAATATCTTTGAAAATATAACATAGATTGGGAAAAAAGAAGTTCTAATTTTGGAAATCAATGTGAAGGTTCCCAATCTGCCCAACCGAAATATTAGGCTAGAATGGTAAAGCTAGGTCACACTGAAACAAATAGACACAAAAGGTGGGACCAAAAGTAGCTGTATATGTACCAAACTTTTGGCACTGTCAGAATTCTCTTTATAATTTTGTGGACTTCTGTTACATCATAATGATATAATCAATCTTCTGGAGTCCTATTCCATCTCTCACATAATGATAACAATAACAAGAACTGATTTTAAATAAATTAAGACTTGCTTCTTCCTCCAAATAAGATTAATCATTTTAATTTTGTATAGATAATGTTTATTCCATTAGTTTTGTCAATTAAACTCAGTAAGCCTCTTAATTCGTTTTCATTTTGTTCTGATATAACAAGGAACATACATTATAATGAACAGGAAGAGACCTAAACCAAAGATAAAGAAAAGTAAGATACAATGTAGACATGTTGAGGTCATGGATGGCAAGACATTTGAAATATTGTTTCCAGTTTCGAGTTTCAAGCGTAGTTTTTGAAAATATGTGAACAGTTATTTTCATAAAAGTTAAAAGCAAATCAATCTATTTGCTGGGTTTGCAAAAAAAATTATTTCTGCTTCTTTTTTTTAAGTTTTATTGGAGTTATTTTTTATTGATTTTGATTAAACAAAATTTGGGAGACTTGAAGACTGAAACTCTTCTTAAAAACTGTTCAAATACTTTCAGAACCTACTAACTTAAAAATTCAGAAGCAACATTTAAAATGTTATGTTCATATTATTTTTTTTTCTTTATAAAAAATTATTTTGAAGAAGAAGAATAAATAATTATCTCAAACTAAACCTGAAACTTCAAATTTTCCCTAAAAAACATAAAAACATTCCATGAAAGAACCAGGGGATGGTAGCCAATTGCAAGTATGAATTACCATAAATGCATTTTCATATAAACCAAAATAATTAGACCAATTTGCATGATTATCCCATGTATAAAAAATTGGAGGTCTGGGCTTTCTAACTGTGTAAGAAATGTTTGATGTAAAACTGGTTGATCTATAACAGAGCCATTGGGAACACAAAAACAAAACAGTGAAAACCTGCAATAAGCTCTCTATTGAAGGAGCTTCAATAATTCAGGGTTCTCCTGTGGATAAAAGCCCACCTAACATAAATCAGGCATTCAATTTTGCTCTTTAAGTTCCTGATGATAAGTACTACAAGTTTACTTCCAACTCCACGAGGCAAACAATAATGCTTCAAAAACAAAATTTATGATTTTGATTTTGATTTCACTGCATGTCCCACATTTATACACAATTTATTGGTTATAAGCCAAACTGGGGTCCTCCAATGATAATATAGAAGTTTTGTGCTTTTTTTTTCCCTGTCAAATTTGCATTTCCATAAATGAAAAGACAACAACAAATTAGGAAAATAATAGAGGCCTTTTTTCTACAATTTATTTTTAAGAAAAAAAATTTGTGCTTTGTGGAGGTGTTATAGAGGTAGAGAAGAGGGAGAAGAAGCAGAACACTGTTTTTGAAACTAAATAAGGAAAATAAATTACTATGAAAACAATTGTGGAACAATGTAACCTTTTTTGGGGAGCTATTACACCCATTAAACCGAAAATCAATTACTCAAGAGTAAGTTTTGAGTACATAAAAATTGAACTATAGTGAAAGAAAAGGAAAAAAAAAATTATATAATAAATCGAGGGATCCGCCATATATGTTAACGAACTACCAGAATCAACTGATCTAAGAGGCTCAATTTTTGGTTTTTTTTTTTTTTCTTTCTTTCTTTCTTTTGTTCTGACTTGTGTTTCCAACCTTTTTGCTGAATTCTATACCTTTTCATCTGCATCAGAGGACTCTGATAATGCACCGTGTTTTTGGGATTTGGTACCCAAAGTAGAGTAGCTGCGCCGCTCTTTCCCTCCCGGCTTGGAGGAGGCATTGCCATACCAGACCATTCCCATTATTGCAATGATCATGCCTACAACTACTTGTATGCTGAGGCCCTCTTTCCCAAAGAATATAAATCCTAAAATCAGGACTAGAATAGTCTTCATATGGCCGAGGACTTGGAATGATACAGCCGTAAATCTGCCTATGCAGATGAATTGGCTGAGGTTGGTCCCAACTGCAATGGTGCAAGACAGAATAATGAATACCTGCAGACAACAAAGAGTGGCCCAAAATTGTAAGAGCAGTCATCAGTAACTGCAAGAAAAATGTTATATGAATACAAGAATACGGGCATGCACATGTTCATCCTCCAAAACTAGGAGGACTATCCTACCACGGTTTTTTAAGCACAAAAGTTATCTTAATCAGGCTACAGAGAAAAGAAAAGAAAATAATAAAATAAAATCCAATTCTTTGTTAGTTTTCTAGTTCAGGATCCATAGTAGAACCAGCTTTCTAAGGTTCTCTTTATGCTGGCTGTGTTGAGTAAGGAATATGAGAATGTGTAAGCACCTTAAGTTTAGCACTGAAGACACCTAATAAGCCATATATAAAATATGTGTAAAGAAGTATTCACAAAATCCAAAACTGCATAAATAGTGTAGGGACCATGTACAAGTGTGTTCCCCTTTAGAGTTAGCGAACACATTCATTTACTGGAAAGTAATTCTTAAGGCACGGTACTATGTTTCTTAGGCACTATGAGTGACATGAAATTAGAGGCTCTCAGAGAACTTGCCCAAGCACTTTCCAAGGCAACAGAATCATCACCACTTCCATCACAATAAGTAAGTTCAAGTAAACAGATCCTGAGAGCATATTTTGTCAAAAACAAGGTAGGAAGCTGATACAAGTTATTAATGACCTGGCATTTCTGTAGAGGTGAACCTATGGATCACAGAAACATAAACTGCTCTAATAACTAATCTATAGTAGTATTGATCCTTAACACAAGCACACAGAGGATTTATAAAGTTTTGAGGTCCAAAGAATTTTGATCAAGATTATGAAGCATTAGAAAGACAATGACATCAGCAAGACAGTATTATCCAGTTACAGAGTATGGATGGTCAGTTCTAGTCAAGATCATGATGCATTGGCAAGACAATAACATAATCGCTTCTGGTGATTTGCACTGCAGAAAGTTCTCTACACTGCCATTACAGAGCACAAAAAGATAGCATGTCCCAAAACTGATTTTATTCTTTTATACCATAAATTCCTGATGAAGAATAGGAATAGAATGGGAATAATTTGCTACAGCAACCAATAATATTTCTGCAAGAGTTTCAAACTTATCCCTTAGGTTAATCCATTAAATTTAGCATTAATGAATGTTCATGAATTTAAACAAATTCAAGTACATGAACCATACTAATTATGTAGTGAGTTAATATCTAGGTTCATTATGCATCTCTACGTTCATGTATCACTTGGATACATGGATCAATATGTACGAATCACACATAGGATCCTTAATACCTAGATTCATTATGTATCTCGTGATACATTACTACATCTATTATGTGTTTCAAGTTCATGTTCTTAAATCTCTATACAAAGAGAATGTCAACGGTAACGAAGATAAGTAGATTTTATCCAAACAAAGAACACATATTGTTTTTAGGTTTTGAGAGATGCAAACCAAAACCTTGATGTGATCCCTAAGGATCTAGGTGTGATTCGTAGAAAGCTACTAGTGCGATGCTAGTAATCTCTCTTTTTTCTTTTTGTTTTCATTCTTGTTACCATCCTATATCAATTTCTCATGATACATGTATCTTGTGATACATGTAATATATCTATTATGTGTTTCAAGTTCATGTTCTTAAATCTCTATATAAAGAGAAGGTCAACAGTAACGAAGATAAGTAGATTTATCCAAACAAAGAATACAAATTGTTTTCAGGTTTTGAGAGATGCAAACCAAAAACCACGATATGATGCCTAAGGATCCCAGGTGTGATTCGTAGAAAGCTACTAGTGTGATGCTAGATTGCTACTAATCTTTCTTTTTTCTTTTTCTTTTTTTTTTTTCATACCGTCCTACATCAATCTCTCTTGGCATCTACCAGGAAAATTATAAGGTTGAACAAACTGGGAATTGCCCCCCACTAAATAGACTATTGTGAAATTGCTATCATGCACATGTGCACTATCAACAGAAACATTTCAAGATAAAGCATGCAGGCACCAAATCACAATCATTTTCACACATCTAACCATGTGTAAACTAATCAAGGATTAAAAAGTATGTAAAAAGCCCACAACCTTGGTAAACTCTTCAAACATACAGAGGACATAGTATAGCAAGACTAATTACATGCTCCCACAAGGCATTTGAGAAGTTATAGTCTCTAGCTCTGTGAAATATCCAGTTTCCTTAAGAGTTGTTTTCCTATTACAACCCAAGGAAGCTTGTAGAACCTCTATATGGACCAAGTTTGTTATCATGGATAGGACCTATAAAGTACATAGAAGCAAGATATCTGTCCCATCATTATCCATCATTATCATGGATAGGACCTATAAAGTACATAGAAGTAAGAAATCTCTTATAAACATTTACAAAGAGGGACCTCTTTCCACAAGAAAGCACACTCATAAGGAAGAAAATTTTCCTTTTGCACAAGAATACGATTTATCATCTTGTAATGACAAAAGTACTAAGTGCTCACCTCCCAAAGAAATATTAGTTATGCAAAGTGATATAAACATTAAAAAAAAATCATTAGTGCTGAGTGAACCTTACAAAAGCACTCATTAATATCTCAATCTCAATTGTACTCAGTAATATTTTTGTTTAAACTCATTTATTATTTTTACTAGGTACTTGCACTCTTATTAAGGTGAGGTTTAAAGTAAGACATTTAAGTAAATTAGTCATAAATTTTAATTTGATGAAATCCACTCTACATATATTGATAAGTGTTGGAGTAAATGCTATTTTACCAAAAAAAACTCTTTCCACCATTGTGCAAAGGCATAAATAAATTATGAGGTAATGAACCATACCCAACTGTCTGAAAAGACAATCGTAAAACCATCAACGTATCAGCAAATTTTATTAGTTTTTCTTATTTGCTGAAACCAGCAAAGGGGTTAAGAAAATTGCTTCCAGCAGAGCCAGGAAATGTCAGAATTGTCAAATTGACAATGTATATCACTGCATCAGTGAAAACGTCAAACTGGTGGGTAGCCCTTCCGAAAATGATTAATCAATGTGGGGATTCCTTGACAATAAGTCATTGAGAATTTTACAAATTCTCTCAGATTATTAGTGGCATACTAGAATTTTTTGTGTGAATTGATGATTAGCACGACCATATATGGCACAAATGTAGCATGGATGCTGAAGATAAGATTCCAACTTTTTTGCCTTGCTCTTTTAACCAAGAAGTAATAACCAAATGAAAACTCATGGGCCTAGATTCGTGCTTGCTTGTACTAAATAATTCACCCCAAATAAGTTGGGTTAATCGCAAATTAAAGAGGCTGACTCAAATTAAATTACAATTGGGCTTGGGAATGTCAGAAGGATAGGCTAGTTTGTTCTGAAATTAGAAGGTTGCCCGTCGTCTAATTAAAAAAAAAAAAGGTCCTAATTTGTCTTTTAAAAGGGGTAAGATTTCTCTCTAAAATAAACAATCTCTTATTTAAAAATAAAATTTAAGAAAGGTATTTTTGAAAATTAAAAATTTATGGCAATTATTTAATTTTTTTTGTTTGATGTTACCAACATCAAACAAAAATTTATCAATACACTTGTTCAATGCTGTTACCAACATAATTTGAGGTAACTGTTCCTTTTATTTAAATTTGATATAATGTTATTGACTGATATTTAAATTTATAATATATTACTGTTTAGGTTATAACATGATTTAACATTGTTTAAGATTACTTAATTTCATCTTAATAAGGTGAACAGGTTCATAATTAGTATTCTCGGAATGTATTAAATGGAAACTAGAGCTGTCAAAAAAGATTCATATCAGAAACTAATGTTTAGAAGTTACATTTGTCATACATCAAACGTTATATGTTTCGCATTATAAATTTGTCTTTTATATTCTATTTTATAAATCCTATTGCTATAATAATTACATTATCAATACACTTGGCAATTCCTACAATTTCTTTAAAAAAATTCTATGTTCAACTTTTAGCAACATATATATTATTTCTATTGTCAACGTGGACATTCCTGTAGATCCAGACCATGAATATTTGCATTGATACCATTTACCAATATGATTAGTAGATGGAAAAATAACATGACAATTCAAACTAGAAATTAATCTATGATAGAAAACTTACCAAGGATATGAAACTATAGTTGAAAGCATCAACTCTTTTACTTGTCAACCAGTAATCCAGAAAGGGCCCCACTAACAGCAAAGATGCAGCCTGTGCTGGAGCAGTATGTCCCAATAAGTTGAAAGATCCAAGAGAATACTTACGTTGAAGAAAATGTACATACTGCATAGACAAAAATATCAAAAGAATGTCATTCCATCTTAAAAATACATAAGATCAAGGATAGCTAAAGTGTGAAATGAATATACATGACCTAGTCCAATCATTCATGTGGAAATTGCATATCGAGTACAAACTTATCCTGATCATTAATTTGCCTACTTGAAAAGCCATTAACCAATATTGTCCCACTTAACGTGTTGGTCCAAACTGGCATGCTTGGTAAAATAATTTGAACTATGCATCTAACAAATGCATATCAAAAGACATCAGACTACCCAGGCCCCAGAACTAGCTTTCCAATTCCCAACCAACTCTGCATCGGTGCCATCTTTATATAAGATAATAAAATTCAGTAAAAGGATACTCACATACTGCTGCAAGGCAGTGCTCCATACTGCTATTAATGCAGCAATAAAACCCTTAGCATTGACACTCACATCAGTAACAGTACAAACTGCAACACCAAGGAGAACAACTGTTATGCTAAGCTTTGTGTCCCTTGAATATCGCACGTGGTCCAGGACAACTTCCAGAAAACAAGATACTGGGATCATACTCAGTTTTGCAATCTGAAAAGAAATGTTGAAAATAAAAACTTGTCATTTATTATTTGTGAAAAATACAGCACATAAAACGAAAATATATTCAGTACTTCACCAGAACTAACCTGATAGAATCCCACAGAGTTCCACATTAAACTCACATTCATTCCAACAATAGAGAAATTTGCAAATAAAACAAATTTCAGAAGCTCAGATAATGGTAGTTGAGAGGCCTGGATATAGCCCAGCCACCTTAGAATAGTTGTCAACAAGGTGGTTGTGGCAAAATGAAGGCCCGTTAATGTTGTAGCTGCATTTTATTGCATTTGTCAGGATTCAAGTATTTTACCACAAATTTTTATGTTTTGCAATAGCAATGATGTAATAGTAAGAACTACGAACATATCCTATTCAAACTAGCCAATTAATCTGCTTAGTCTAGCCAATTAATCTGCTTAGTCAACCGTATAGAATTTACTTCATAGGCAATATGTCCACTTATAAAACTAACAACTCAGATCCCAGAATTTTAATACTCCAAGTCCAATTTCATGTTATTAGGAGAACCTTATTAATGTATGCCTTTGTCACTTCATGTAATTGAATTACTTCAAGCACAGTTAATGCTTCATAAAATATGTCAAAAGTCTATTAAAATCCATGTGAAATACAATTGTCAAAATCGCCAACCCTATGTGAAAAACCATTGTCAAATTCATAACATGCTAGCTTGAAACTAAAGGCCTGTCATAATTTAAGGGGGAAAACAATTAACTCATCTCTTCTAATTAAAACAGTTCAACAAGATTCAAGATGGCAGGAACCTCACAATACAGATTAGATCAAAACAAAGAAAATGCGGATTTATTAAGCACCTAATTAGATAACTAGTGCAAATGAAGAATGTAAGGACATATTTAGCTGTGTTTGAAAACTTGTTTCTAAAAGAATATGAAGGTATTAAACCGTTATTAATTGTTTTATCTTTTCCAGAAATAACAGATAAAGAACCTTATCATTTAATGTTTCCTCAGAGCTTGGTTTCAATAATTTGTTATTCAAGATTTGGAGAATAGAAAAGAACAACCAAAGAAACCAAAAGATAGTAGAAAATGCCAAAATAGACATACCAAAGCTGAAACCATATGTAGCCATTAGGGCCTTATTGACAATGATTATGCCAACAGATGTAACAACATTGAACATCCATGATGCTGCATCAATAGTTGCCTTCTTATCAGCTTTGCCTGCTGAAGACATTTTTATCTATGGCTTCCAAAATATTACCAGATTCTTCAATGCTCTGTCTTCATGAAAGCCACTAATATGCTTGAATATCAAAAACCAAAAAAGTTCTGTCTGCATAGGAAAACAAGTATTAAACACAGACCAAAAAAAAAATTAAAGCAAAAAAGATTTCTTCCTGTTGAAGGAAACCAACAAGAAGCACATCCATAAACCAAATGTATAAACCTGTAGCAAACTAGATAACATTTACACATTTACTAAAATTTTCAAATACATGGAAATTAAATGACAAGTCAATGGGTCAAATATTTAAATATTAGTCATATACAGCTGAAGACAAATATAAAAAAACTCATTAGAGGTTTTGACAACCACTGTCAATAACAAATGAATCAACAGTTTCAATCAGTTTTAAACCATCCAGCATTTGTATGTTTACATATAAAATGAAGTAGACCACTGGGAGAAAGCGACGTCATCTCACAATAAAAATAAAACTTATTAATGCAACTGTTATGAAATTCAGCCATTAAGATTTTTTATTTTTCTTTTTAAAGAAAAAGAAAAATCAATGCTTTGTTGAATTGCTGATCCGAATATCAATCTTCTAAACCGTTTGGAGTTTAATTCATTTTCATAAAATTTTACAACTCAGACCCACGATTCCTTCCCAGTTTCTCCTCATAAACAGAAGAAACAAATTTGCAGGGAAAAAAAATTGCAAACAAACATCTGGCATTGGAGTTTACTGTTTGTTAGAAACATAACCAGCTTAATAACAAATATTAATTTCAACATTTCCACAAATCTTTGAAATCTGAGCACAGACTCACAGCTGCAGACCAGTAACTCCCACCGAAAGTCACTAAGATCCCACCAAAACACAAACTAAAACCATCAATTCATGAAATTCAACACAAAAAAGAAACCAGAACTAGAAGATCACAATCTAAAACAAACAAATTCCTAAAAAATCAAAGCAAAAAATCGTACTGTTACAGAACAGATCCATCACTCCAAGACAAACCACAACAATGTTTCAGATTTAGAATTAAACAAATCGATAATAAAATTCAGAAAACGTAATCAATCGCACTCCAAATGGAATCCAAACATGGATCCGTAGTCTTTTTTTCTTTCAATTTTGACTTTCCCGGGAAAAAAAGTAACATTTTCCCCCAAAGAGAGAACAAACCTGGAAGAAGAAGAAGAAGAAGAGGAAGAGAGAAAAAAAGGTTTCAGAGAAAGCCCTGGAACTCGGTCAGGCTTTTAAATCGCAGAGAATGTTAGAGAAATTGAATTAGCGTTTCTATGGAATTTAGGGAGCTGAGTCTCAGCCATTAAAGAGAGACGTAGACTGAGAAGAAAGAAAACCATCTCAGAGCTTTTTTTATTTTTTTTAAATTAATTTATTTATTTATTTAATTTTCATTTATTTATTGTATTAATACTGGGAATTAGTATAATAAGGATTAAAGGTGCTTCGATTTGTCCGTGTTCCGTGATATACGGAAAAATATAATATTGATGGGCTCTTATTTGAAAGCCATTTTGGGACGCATTTTTTTTTTAACACAATTCTATGAATCTTGTAAGAAATAGTGGAAATTCAAAAATTAATATTTTAATGTGATTATTGTTTTATAATATTAGTGATTAAGTAATGGGGGAGTTAATTTTAAATGTGGATGCGTATGCGGATTTTTATTTCATTTTATTTTTTTAATTATTATATTGGTGGTGTCAATTTCTTTGAATGTAAACATGGCTTTTAGGCAAATGGGTCATTTTCCTATCTTTTTCCTCTATTGTAAAATATGCTAAAAGTTTGGATATCTTAAAAAGAGTTTTTAGGCATAGAAATTATATCAGCAATGAATTTTGCTCTTTTTCTTTGGGTCCATCATTTGGTGCCTCGTTAAGATCTTTACTTTGTATGGTAAAACTTGAAATCGCAATGCAAATCACTCTTCTATTGACTCCTATTAGGTATTCGAAATGAGATTGTTATCTCTCTTTCACTCTCTTTGGTTATTATGGTTTTTGTCCAATACTAGTTCATCCATTTATCCTCTCTATCTTAGGTATAAAAAAGAAGAAGTCTAAGTTAGCTTATTTTTTACACAACCCAACAATTTTAAAGTTTTATTTCTTTCATTTTTTCTGAAAAAAAAAACAGTTTTAAAGTGTAAATAAATGAAATTTAATTCATTTATAGTCCAAAATAAATTAACCTTACGTTCTAAACATCTTTTGTACATTTAAAGGGTATATATATGGAGATGTTATTAATTATTAGGATATTTTGGTGAAATTTTTATTAGGATTGTCATTGAATGTCTGTTAGTAACGAATCTAAAATAGTCATAAAAAATTATGTCTAGCAACAATAATTTTCAATTTTGTTACTTGAACAGATTTTCAGTAACAATCCTAATAAAAATCTAATAATAGCATTATTATATCGGACTTTTAAGTGATTCTAAAGTTATAAATTTTGTTTATATTAATTTTGTTGAGATTCTTTATGCGCTTTGCGACTTCATATATTACTTTTGTGAAACTTTTTTAGTTTTTGTTCTTGTAAATATTTTGAGTTAGTTTGTTGATTTGATTAAAGTCAACCATTGAGTGTCATAATTAGGGAGGTTAATGTGATATAAATCCTAATATTTAAAAGTTTTAGATCATTTAAGGAGTTTTTAATTATTTATATGAAATATGAAAATTTATATTCAGAATTATTGCTTGAGGAAGCAATAACTTGCCACTGGATTGTTTCCTTTTGATTTATATTATTTTTTTAATGGTTTGTGAAAGATTTGTATAGTTGTATTATTCTTTGTGTATATAAAAATGTAGAGTTAATTGTAATTTGGTATCCTAAATTTTTATGATTGTGCAATTTGGACTTTCAACTATAGAATTATGCAATTTAAGCCTTCAAATAATCAAACTAGTACTAATTAGTTCAGTTTCACGGTTTTATTGGAAAGATCGTTAACATAGTGCACATAACAAGCATGTGATAACGAAGTAATTACAATTTAGTACCTTAAACTTTCATTGTTGTGCGATATTTTAAATTGGTGCAAAACTAGTTCAATTTCACGGTTTTAGTTGACAGACAGTTAACGAAGTGCACGTGACAAGCACATAATTCCTTTCCTCTCTTAATTTAAAACAAAGTTCATGATACCAAATTGCAAAGTGGTAGAATGTGATCGGATTTTAAACTTTTTATTGAGGTGATTGAGGGCGAGATCGAGCTTAATATTAGAGGTTTCCAATGACCTCAGTTGTGTACCTAAACTAATCAGAATTTATAACGGCCCAATGAGCTTTGGGGTGTTCGTTGGAATGTTTTTCAATGCCACAAGCTTGACATCATCATATAGAACAGTGAAAAGTGAATGTTTCAGCCTAGGTAGTGAGAGCCCATTCACCAGAGATAGACTGTGATTACCCATTCGCCGAAAATTTTGTTGGCGATGCATTATCCAACCATACTCTTCATGGCGCAAGGTGGCATGTATGCCGGTTTGTTATATCGTTTGCTCAAATTTAAAAAAAAAAAAAAAAAGTAAGTGGATTATGTGCTTCTCACTCTATTAAAAATCTATCAATTGAAATTGTAAAATATAACAAACTGCATTAATTTGAAAAATTGAATATTCAAATCGCACAATTAAAAGTTGAAGCCCAAATAGTACAACCATGAAAGTTTACCATATAAAATTACAATTATTATATTATCATGTACTTGCGGCATGCACTCCATTAATAATCCATCCAATTAAACTATAAAATTTAATTAATTCGCACAAATTTAAAAATTTGAGAGTCTAAACCATACAATTAGAACTCGAAGTCCAAATTGCAAAATTATTAAAGTTTACCAAAATTGCAATTAACTTAGATGTTAAAAACATTACAACCTTATGTTTTTTTTTTTTTTTAAAGATCAGATAAATTAAAACAAAGCACCCAATACATCATCATCCGGCAATTTGTCATGTTGAATGGTGAAAGAAAGTTAGGTAAATAATTAAAATATATATATATATATATTCGAAAAAGAAAAGTAAATAAAGAACAAAATATCATGGAGTGGGGTTTAATGAAATATCTATAAGTTGATTAGAGTGACCAACAGAATATAGGTGTAACATGCAATGTTGAGGATAATGACACATGAAAATATTCGATCTTAATATACTTATTGTGATTAAATTTAACATTTATTAGTAATATGATTGAATTTGCACAGTAAATATCGTAAATATATAGAGATGTAATTAATATATAGATGATATCGACTCTATGCTACGAAGTATTAATCATAGCTACTTAGCAAGAGTAGAGGAGTTTATAAGTCATGTAATAATACTATTCATTTATGCTGCGTTTTGGAAATTTATAATCGACCAAGGAAAATAAAAAATCAATAATATTAAAGTTACTTAAATTTGTTTACCGCATTTTAAAAATCAGATAATTTATTACTAATTCGTTTGTTTAATTCATTAAGACAATGCCATTTCATACTTTTGTGTGGACTGTCCAATAGTAAAAATTATTGTTTTATTGTTCAATTAGTAAACTATAATCATTGTTTTCTCAAACAATAATATTTTAAATTGGAATCGTCTCACCTCTAACAAAAAAAAATTACCATCTCATGGAAAACATATAATTTCTGAACTACGCACATTTTTTTTTTCTGGAAGCACACATTGCTAAACAATGAAACAAATTGCACTAATGTTTTTTTTTCTTTTCCCTATACTTTCCATTATCAAAAGGTTAGTGTTACGTAACAAATCAATTACTTTTGAAGAACAATGAGAGAAGAAAAATGAACACCATACGATAATATTTTTTTTGTGCTATACATCATAAGTAGATTTTTTTTTTCACAAGAAAAAAAGGTAGATTTTTTTACTACAGTAAACATTTTCATCATAAATAGTTTTAATACTACAGTAAACATTTTCTTAATCTAATCGTAAATAGTTTTAATCACTCATTTAACAATACTCATGTTAACACCCGTACCCCCAATGATAAATATATGTATATATATATATATATATTCATGTTAATATAATTTACAAAGTCTTTCACAAAAATTGTTATATACATAGAGAAAGATGTAAAAGAAAGGTAGTAAAGGTTAGGAATTTCATCTCATACTTACCAAAAATTAAAATAATAAAAAGATAAAAATAAAACAGGTAGGCAGGGATATTTAAAATTGATGTTATAATTTTTTTGGTGAATAAATTGATGTTGCAGGGTAAACACCTGTGCTATATATACATATATCTTATATATTATAAAGGGCAGTAAAAGACTAAATGGGTTTTCATTTTTTTCATCATCCATGTTTTTTTTGTTTTTTAGTAGATCCAAAAAATAAATTTTTTTTCCTTTTACATTGATAGAAAAAACAACGACGTTTTGGATGCATTAAATATAGAAACGACATTAGAATTTTGCATTTACGGTGTAAATTCTGTAGAATGTCAAATTAGAGTTAAGCGAGTTAAAATTTTTGATGGAGAGATTTGGAGATGCTTAATAGAAAAAGGTCAGGAAAAGAGTATAAAGTAATTATTGTTCATAAAGATTGTGTAATTAAAAAGACATATTTATCTTTTTAGTGTTTTTTTGGTTTGTTGTGTTTCTGGATTCTTCTGCCAACTCTCCCCTATTATTATTATTTTTTTCTTTTATTTTGTTTTCTTGTCCAAAGGATTTTGGTCTTTAGAGCCTCTTATTCTTGTTTTTTAGAATGTTTTGCCATTGTTAATATGAGTGATTTTCATGAATGAGTTTTCTTGCTTTTGCACAATAAATATGGGGTTTTCAATAGAAATTTTATGTTTTCTGTATTCTTTGATGATGGTGATTGCAATATACAATTGTCGATATTTTATAACATTCTAGGTGGTATTTTGCTTATTTACACTCCCATTTTTTAAAATAAATAAATAAATAAAGCCTGGGGCTTTAGATTATTGTTCTCTAGTTTGAATTTTTTTTCTTCCCTTTTTGGGTTTAATTTTAGTTCTTTTGTATGGGTTTTTGTAGTACTATGGGCGGATGATTTGATAGGCAAGTTGAGATGAGTAAGGTTGGAATGATTTCTAAGGTTCAAATTTAATATTTTTAATTATGGGTAAGCTTTCTCGAAAATCAGTGAAATTATGTAATTTAAAGCTCTGAAAAGTGAAGGAATAAAATAAACAGGGATTTTGATAAAGATCCAATTTGGTTTTTGTTAATTTATATATATATATATATATATATATATATATATTCTCTTCTTCAGCTTTCTATGATAGCCAAAACTTAAAACATATAGTTCTCCAAGATAAAGAGCATAGTTTATAAACCAGCGAGAGAAGTTGACTTAAGCCTTGAAGCTTTGAAACCTATCTACTATATGTACATATACATTATACACAGCCTTCCTAAGGCACCTGACTTTGGGTTCTTTAGCTAGGTCGAAAACATAGAGTCCAATCAAAATTAGCCAAATTTCAGTCAAAATTGTACTCGAATCAAAGGGCACTATTTTCTTATTTGCAAAAATTTTAGGGCTCGGCTCTTCTTGCTTCACATGCCAACCGAAGCTTCATGGGAGGAGAAGCTATATTTGTATGGCTTTTGTCATTTTGTATATCAGCCTGAGCTCAGTCTCTTCTTGATCACCGCTCTCATTGATTCAGAGAAGAGCTTTCCTATGTAAGCTTTTCTACTCTGCACAGCTGGATTTGGTTTTGGTTTTGGAGCCAGAGCTAGTGACGAAGACAGTGACGGTGGTGGTGACGGCGCAGGGTAGGCCGTTGGTGTTGTTATTAGCAGTTATTTCTGCAATTGATTACGAATTTTGGTTAATAAATATTTTCTTGTCTACTTGATTGTTTGCAGAGATATACATAAAAAAAAGTTTGCTGCAAGTAGCAGTGGAGTAAAGAAAGACTAAAGCTTGTTGGAATTGCATTTAGGAAGAATAGAACAGGAGAACTGTAGCCTTGAAGCTTTTATTCATTTTGTTTTTGTGAACGCATGTATAAATTACAGTGATTAACTTTTCTCCATCGCACTTCAAAATATTTTACTGTTTTCTCTCAATTCTACTTCGTTTGCTTACTGCATCCATAATGCTACTTCTAGTATTCCCTTACTAATTCTTACTTGAATATATAATGTATTAAAATTATTCCATGCAGCTATGCAAGCACCTGACGCAATTTATCTGAGTTGCTTGGAAAAATAATGTGAGTCTTAGTTAAACACACATTTGGACCCCACCTTGCTTGGTGCGGGATAACGTTCTAAATAGATAAAACATAGGGAAAGTAGCAAGTCACTGTTAAATATATATTTTAACTAAGAAAGCAATTGATTTGGTTTTCTCCAAATGAAAATAAAAAATGCAATTGATTCAGTTAATGAGCAATATGTAGAAGTAAAATCCTTTTCTGATCAGGTCAAGGTTTAGAAAAGAATGTTTGTGCTCTGGTTATGAATCATGTTGCTAAATGGCAATCCAGAAATAGGGAAGAATTTCTTTGCACGTTGGGATAATGGAGTAAATGACTAGAAAAGGCATGTTCCATTAAACTTTGACCTAAGCTTGAGCTTGAGCTTGAGATGCCAGTTAGATGTCCAATTAAATACACAATTGTTATAACAACCCTTCACCGACTGGACAAAGAAATTCACAAGTTTACATTTAAAAAATGCTTGGACAAGCATACACAATCCTATTTAATAATTGTAATGAAAATAGTGGATTCCAATTTTATAATGAAAATGGTCCAAAATATGGCCAGCTAATGGGCTCAAGGCCCTCTAGCTCTACGATCCTCTGTTTTTGCCTCTCAGTTCCTCTTTGACCCAACTTTTATCTTCCTTGTTCCCCAGTTCCCACCTCAACAATTTATCTATCTCTCTCTCTCAAATTCTATTTATTCATATCAAAACCTTCAAATTAATATTCCTCCACCTGTAACAAGTTTTGTCCTCTGCAATTCCACGGCAAATGGCTTCATTTTTTTTGTAGGCGAAGGAGAAGGAACGAAGACCAGAAGAGCAATGGGATATAAAAAGAAACTCCCAATAACAACACCAACGACCTATCCTGCACCGTCACCACCACCATCACCGTCTCTATCACCGACTTCAGCTCCAAAACCAAAATCAAAACTAAATCCAGCTGTGCGGAGTAAAAAAGCTTACATAGGAAAGCTCTTTTCTGAATCAATGAGAGCAGTGATCAAGAATAGACTTAGCTCAGGCTGATATACAAAATGACAAAAGCCATACAAATATAGCTTCTCCTCCCACGAAGCTTCGAAGCTTCGGTTGGCATGCGAAGCGAGAAGAGCTGAGCCCTAAAATTTTTGCAAATAAGGAAACGGTATGTTTTGATTCGGGTACAATTTTGACTAAAATTTGGCTAATTTTGACTGGGCTCCATGTATGTGTTTAACAGCTTCGTGTTTTCGATCTCTCTAAGGAACCCGAAGTCAGGTGCTTTAGCAGGGCTGTACATATACATATGCTTTGTTGTTGTGCACTTTCCTTTCTTATGTAGCTTGTTTCTTCATTGAGTTGTTTGATTTTGGTTTTTTATCATCTAACCTTTAATCTATTACTGTGTGACTCGTCCTATCATAAGCATAACAGTTTTGTTGAATTGTAAAGTTCAATTTTATATTTATATTGTAGATTATTGTTTTTCTTCCTTTTGTGTCAAATATTGCAGGACACTATGATACATCGAAGAGCTTATTTGGGACTATCATTTATAGTTTTTAGTTAATCATTCTATATATTGGTCCATTTTATATTAAATATTTATTTCAGCAGTTTTGGAATTTATTGATTGCGAGCTATATATAGATTTAGATCCATTGGATGAGCTGTAGCACTGGCAAATTTATAGAATATGTTCTTTTAACATGTATGAGCTATATAAAGCATCTCTGAATTTTTTTATTTTTTTCACTTTTTAGTTTGGTTGTGAACTTGTGAGTTAAACATACATTGTTGCAATGAGTGTGTGTGTTTTATAGTTATGAAAGTATGAACAAAATGCAAAATCCATATTTATAAGTAGAAAATTAACACTTAAAAAATGCAAAATCCATATTTATAAGTAGAAAATTAACACTTAATTTGGCTAATGATTAATGAGGTGTATATATGATCTCTATTTGTTTCATGTGCACATTTTAAATAAAAATTCTTTTGTTTACCATGTATTGAGTTAAGGCAAGATGTTAAAGAAGACTAGCATTATACAATGTTTTACTTTTTTTGGACATTTTATTACTGTTCATTTATCTACTTTCATGGTTAAGAATTTAAGATCAAACTTTTATATAGCTTTTATCGTAATTCATTTGTTATATATAAATAGTTGTACTTAAATGTTCTGAAAGCTATTTTTAAGAAATTTAAGATATAATCAAGTACAATTATTTTTATTGCTATCACATACCCTTTTTTTTCTAAAAAAAAAATTAGAGCTTATATGATGTTAGTTGAAAATAAATTTCAATAGTACAAGTAGAAATTATCAATCAAATTATTATGGTAGAAAGGTTAAAATATTTTTTAAATAAGTGTATGAATTACCAATGTGAACAAAACATTGAACCATATAAGTATTAAAATTTAATCATCAAACAACCATAAAAATATTAAAATTTAACACACAAACATTTTATATTGCAATTTTAAAGGATACATTCTCCTACCTAGAAACAATTTTTATTTCAAAATTTTAATTTTACAAATTTTTCTTTTTCAAAAAGCTAATTTTATAAAAATAACTTACTGTACCGCAATTTTTTATAACAATTTAATCAAACTATAAACCTGATTCAAATTTATAAAATATAAATACAAATATCATTGAAAAATTTAAAACATGCATAAATATATATATATATATATAATTTTTGTGTGCAGAGATTTATGCGCTAATATATATATCTATATATCTATATATGTTTTGTTCTATTTCTTTGTTTTTTTTCTTCCTAAGTTTTCTAAATATAATTTTTATGTCCTAAGTTGGAATCCCTATATTTTCATTAATTATAAATATACATATAAATATATATATGTTTTATGAAATTTTAATATATAATTGATAACTAGGAATAAGCAAATAGTGCAGGAACTATAAATTACCGTATATATTGAAGAAAATATTTGACATTCAATTCAGTTTTGGAATGAAGTCTAAGAAGAAATGTAAAGAGTGGAAGACAAAAAAGCATATTTGCTATTGAAGATAAAATAATGTCCCTTTTTTATTTTTGAAATAAAAATAATGTCTGTTTAAACAACCTAAAAAAGTACAGTCTGCCATTGCTTGTTTATAGAACTTCTTTTATTACATTATTTAAGATAAATTAAATTGTCTTTTATTACTATCAAGAAATTTCATTAAATAATTACATTATTTATAATATATTATATAGACAAAAAAGACAGCTTAGAAAAAAAATAAAATAAAATAAAAACATCAGCTATAAACTTGTCCAATAAAGTAAACGAAAAAAAAAATTGCTACAAAAATTATCTAGTAATATTTATATGCGTATTATAATTTTATTTATTAATAAAATATTATAATTTAAACATAAATAAATAATTTTTTTTAAATTAGTGTAATTAAATATAAATTAATTAAATAATAACATATTTATATTTTATAAATACAGTAATAAAAAAATAATATCGTGTAGACCCATGTGACATATATATATATATATATATATTTCAATTTAAACCATCTAATTTGAAACATTTCATATATATATTTACTTTAGCCATTTATTTAATAAACTTTTCAAAAACCAAAAATATTTTTTAAAGTTTACAAATTATTTTTAAAAATATTTTAATAAATTTTTAAAAATACTTCTAACTTTCAAAAATCATTTTAATCAAAACCAATAAAAAATAATTTTTCCAATAAATACTTTTAAAGAGGCGGAAGGTAAACAAGCAAAAACTGTGGCAAAAGCTTAAAAGTCTCTCCTGTTTGGCACTGCAAAATATCTTAAATACCCCTAATTTCTTCCTATTTTTACTTATTAAGTATATTTCTTTTAATACACATTTTTCTTTTTCTTTTACTCACCTCCTTCTTAGTTACCAAAAGAAAAAGAAACAGAAAAAAAAAAAAAAAAGTCACCTCCTTCTTATTCGGATTACAAACCCAACCAGAGCTTCATTTTAAAAACGTTAACTTCTTCTTCTTCTTGTTTGGGTTACAACCCCACTGCAGCAAAAGCTTCGTTTACAAAAAATTCCATAAAAACTCATAATTAAGCTTCCAATACAATTATCAACTACTTCCACTTAAATATTCAGTAATCTCTACAAAACGACCATTTTCTTTTGAAAATACACAAACTTTCGGCACCCCCACAACCGGAATTACCCAAAGCATCAATTTCATTGTCTTGAAATCAAATTAAGCTTAAAATATCAAAAAACTTCCATGACAAAATACCCAAGGCAGCCGTATAACACACTTTACCAAACCAAACTATTATCCAAATTCAACAATTCACCAGTCCAACATCAAAGCTCAAAAGGAATGCAAAAATTTAGACATCTCAAGAAAATTTACCTCTCTCACAGCTCAAAATTCCAACTATTAACTAGAAACCTCAAGCTCCAATTCAAATGCTCTAATGGCAACTTGCTAATAACACAGTTATTTCCACATGAAAACTATACGTTTTGAAGAGGAGGTTGAGAAGAAACTTTCGATACCAAAAATCTGGTGAGAGGTGGCCGGATTTTTGGAAATTATCCGGCAAGGGCGGTCCGTCCAATATCTCAATTTCAGATATTTAGAGACGTTTTAAGCTCAATCTAACCTCACGAATGGATTTAAAAGGGTCTAGAACTTATATGTTACTTGAAATTAAACAATTTCTGCTAGTGGTTTTGGAAAATTTGAAGAAAAATTTTCTTTGGCCATTGGATGAGATGAAGGCGCGGGTAGAAGAAGCGGCGGAGTTTATTTTATTTTATTTTATTTTATTATTATTATTTTATTTTATTTTTCTGAGCTAGCCCTATGTGGAAAATGGCTAGGTGGTCTTTTAAAAGGTGGCATGCTTTTATTGGCTAAGACAAAATTTCTTAACTTTTCCATACAAATAAAATAAAATTTTACTTTTTTTTTTCATACTTTTATAATGGTTTAATTTTTATTTATTTTTATCCTATATTTAATGGTACAAATATTTCTGAAATGTTTTAGACTATTGAGTTTAAGTTGAAATAAAATTAAACCATATGAGATTTATATGAAATTATTTAAAAAATAATAATATTAGCCGATGCAACTTTAACCTAAGATTCCATGGGTTATTTTTATACAATATACATAAAATAAGTGGTGAACCTCATCATTTTTTAATGCACTTTGATTTTTTAAATTGTTGCCGAAACATTGTATAATGATGACTTAGTAATATATAATACAATACAAAAAATTTATACAACAAACCAAACGAATATATATATATATATATGTGTCTTTTTTGCATCTATAGTCTTTTATGTTTAAGATTCTTTATAAATTTAATTTTTATGTTTATTTTTTAGCAGTATTAGTCACATATGTTGATAAAATTAGCATTCACTAATCTTTTTCATGATTTCATTTGTATTATGTTAGTTTACTCTATGTGTATGTCACGTGTCAGAGGCAAATATATCATTTTAAAAACTCTCATTTTCTTTTTCTCTTTCTCCGCCCTCTGCATATAGGAAAAAATTTCATTTCTCATCTCTTCTTTCTCTCCTCTCTTTCTCCATTCACAACCAAATAAATTTGTTATAAGCCAAATTAAACTCATAAAAAGAAGAAAATGGAAAATGGAGGTGAGGAACACAGAAAAAGAGCACTCGTACAAGCTTCTTCACAGGCCATGCAATTTTTTGGAGCAACTTACAAAGGCTTTCCTCAACTGCCTCAGCCTTCATGATGACCACCACAAATCTTCTACTCCAAAATCTGCTGACATTAATGAAGCTGTAATACAAAATTATGTCTCTCACTCTCTTCCCAACACACACAAATAAATCAAACGGCCCAAATCTATTATGCACTTGACTTGTGTTTAATTTGCATATACTTTTCTTTTTAATTGGGTTTTGATTATTATTATTATTATTATTATTATTATTATTATTATTATTATTATTAATGCAAGAACCAAATAATCATAAAATTGCAGGGGATCGTATGCCCTTCCTATATGCTTTTAAAAAAACTATCAACTTCACCAATAAGCTCAGGTGCAGGTGAGCAGACCAACAATATTTCTCCAAAATAATTGATATGACTAGTTTTTATATATATATATATATATAGTCATTGGTTAGAGATAATTATATTTAAATAATTTAAGTTTGTAAGTGGTTTTTTAATTTAATGCATAGGGCGGGGAGAGAGAAAAAGAGAATGAGAGATGAGAGATGAAATTTTTTCCAATATGCAGAGGGTGGAGGAGGAAAGAAAAGAGAATGAGAGTTTTTAAAATGATATGTTTGTCCATGGTATGTGACCTGCATATGAAGTAAATTAAGATAATAAAAATGAAATCATAAAAATAACTAGTGAATGCTAATTTTGTCAATATATGGATTAATACTGTAAAAAAATAAACATAAAAGCTAAGTTTGTAAAAAATCTTAAACATAAAAAACTATAGATACAAAAAAGCTTATATATGTGTGTAAAAATTGAGCTAACTACTATTATAGGTAATCATTTATAGTGTATTTATATTATGAATATATGTATATATGTATTATTTTGTATGTGTGGCTGATCAGCTAGTTAAGGTCTCTCTTGCAATTTGACTATTTACCAAAAATAAAAGTTGAGCGTGGGGTATTTTTTTAAAAAAAAAAAAATTAGAGAATATTATAGTAAAAAATATTAAAATTATAAGTATTAAAATTTATTGGTCTAAATGTATTTAGTACTTTCTAATTTTAAAATATTGAATTTTAATATTTTATAATTTGGAATATTATGTATCTTAGTGCAAGTTATATGACCTATGTCCTGCACATGAGATGATTGTTAAGTTTCGTCGGTCAAAAGTCAAACATGAACTAATTTGTAATAAATTGTTTAAACAAAAACTCAAATTAAAACTTTCAAAAATAAAAAATTTAAATTGCAAAATCACAAAAAATAAAAAGTACTAAAATTCATTAAACCCAAATTAGTATAGTACTTTTAGAGGGGGGGAAATGTTGTTATTCTAGCTAAGAAGTTAATATACACTTTTGATTAACAAAATGATCATGTTAATCTTTATATATTTTGAAGGTTAAAATTACAGGATGGGCTATTAGAGCGTGGCACATCCTTGTAATATTTTAGCCTCTAGATCTGAAGAAAAATCAATAATATAAAAGAACTTCCGCTAGATGTTTTAAGAGGGAGGGTTTTATGAACCAAATTTTTTGATAAATAACCTTTTTTTTTTGGTAATATTGATAAATAACCTTTGACAAATCATTTTGATCATTGAATATATACATCCAAGGGTGAATAAGCAACATGAAGTTTTTAATAGCTAATTTCATGATTTGTACACTACTGTATCAGTTAAAGAACCACTACGATATTTGTCAAAAATCTTCATCAAATATCAAAGTACTCGAAATCTATCACTATTTGGAAATACTCTTGTATCTATTATTTAGGCCATAACATTATATTTATCCAGTCTCGATCTTCTTGTCTTGTGGTCAAGGGGATGAATTATATCTTCAACATCANATTATATTTTCAACATCAAAAGTTCGAGAAAAAATGGACACAACAAAAAACATTATATTTATCCCTATTGATAATATATGGGCAATCAAAAATGTGCCTCCATACACACCCTAGGATAGTCAATTAAGTGTGTTGGAAAAGCTAGGTTGTAATATTCTGTTGGAGTGTTTTTGTACTCAATGCAGTTTTAATTACTAAAAAATAGGATGGTGAATTAAGAAAAAATATTAATATAATCTTTTCGACCAAAGGAATAATTAGGCTTAATATAATTTTCTACCCAAACTATGACATTTTTTACTTTGCTTCAGACTTATTCTCAATTCTCCTCCTAAACTATTGTTTTTGCATCATTTTCAATCCAATCATGCAATTTTCTCTACTAAATTTGACTAAATTAGCAATATAAAGTTGCATATCTACGTGCTACATCCTAGAATTCTAAATGATTATGAATTTTTAAGATTTCAAAAATAATTTGGTTAACATTTTTGAAAAAAAAAAAAAGTATGGTGGACGGTTACAATTGTCGTTGAGCCATGACTATGCCATATAAGTTTATGGGTTGAAAACTTAGAAAATCTTCAATAAAGATGTAAATTATAAAAAAAAAATTACTGCACTATAAAAATAAACAAG